>DWDW01002238.1:0-10445 GCA_018245635.1 Mimoniades versicolor eupheme | reverse complement strand
CACTCTGTGCTCTCTGCCTACCCCGCAAGGGAACTGGCGTGAAGATATGTATGTATGTATATCTAAAAAAATAGTAAAATGTATGCGCTTCATTTTCTTTCCTTGAATCTAATATAAAACTCAATGTTCACTTCGACTTCTGACCAGTCGAGAGTCGAATCCAGAGTTATTGCGCAGTTGAGCACAGTGACTTGCGCATGGCAACTGGACAACCTTTACTTGAACTTCATTTTATGAACATACGACCTTACCGTAGTTCAAACAAGCAAGATACAACATACATACGCTTCTGACCGGCGGCGACCTTTGTCTTCCATGACATTCGTTGCTACTATTACTGGGTGTCTGGTGTCCGTAAAATGTCATAACATTTCAAGGAGCTGGTGTGTTTATCGAAAATATTAAAAGTAGGTATACATATAGATAAATTTTGGGTCCTCGGCGTAGTGTTTTGGGTAGAACGTAATCGCTCAGCCGATTGACGTGGGTTCGCTTCCTGACCTGGACAAATATTCTTGAGTTGATCGTAAGAAGTATGAACAAGTAGATATAGAATAAGAAGTAGATATTTAAAGACATATGTATAATTATCAGTTGTCTGACTATCACAGCCCATCATTGCCCAATACTATGCGTCGCGCCCCCAGGGTGGCTCGCGAGAAAATATTGGATGAGAATCTATGAAACAATGAAAGTCCTCCTCCCCTAAACTCTGCCTAGCTTGGGAGTTGGCCCCAGCACATAATTTGATTATAAAATATCATGGTTTAACATGCACTAATTTAAAATTACATTCTATTAATATAGCTTAAAAGAACAATATTAATTTTATAATTGAATCAAAAAATATTTTGACATTAGGACCCAAAATAAAGAAGATAAACACTTAAGATACTCGTGTATGAACAGCCTAACAAGCGATAATAGCGAACTCTGTTTCGCCCCGCTCTTTTTTTAGTATGTCATAAGAGTATTGTTATAAGGTAATTTAGTTACATTATTTACCAATTTAATTTACAACAAACCAATTACCAATTTAATTTAAAACAAAAGTATCGTAACAGCATTGTAGGAAAAATATATTTATTTAGAACAAAAAGAAAACCATATACATATGTAACACGAGCATTTCCTTCTCTATTCCAGTTCTCATTAAAACGCACGCAAGTAAATGAGAACGGAACATTGAAAATGTATCTTTTTCAATCGGCTACGGCGCATCGGGCGGCGGCCATATTGTCGCCGGAAACGGAAGCCGGGCCGGTGTTTGGCGCGAAATATCGCCTTTGTCTCGTTCAATAGCGATCCGTAAATATTCAAGTGCATGTCTCTCTGCGTATTTCTGATGAGTTGTGGGGTTGTTGCGTTGCGCCTGGAGATCAAAGATTCCCGTTTTAATGGACGATGCAGACATTGTCAAACGGGTACACTACAAAATAATGGCGACAATCCAAACCGCCATTACTTTACGCCATAACTCTCCAAAATCGAATACGTCGGGAGGTATACATTTATGTTGTTGCCCGCAGCTGTTTTTTTTTGTAGACTTAAATATGTTGTTATAATAACAATGTCACGCTTGTGTTTTTTCGAAGAAGTGAGCAGAGTAATAAATTTTTCACCAGTTCACTTTTTCACCAGTTATGTTATATGTACGTTTCATGAAATAGGGGGCGACCATATTGCCATACACCGGGTGCATATCGAGAGTCGATACTACGCTACTGGACAGTCCAACCTATAAAACGCAATAATATTTCGCTCGACCGAGGGATCGAACTCGGGACCTTGACACAACATCTCAGCAGTGTTTTTATAGTGATCTGCTTATAATTGATATATATCAAGAAGTTAATAATGACACACATCACGGGCTTTATTTATTTATGGTCAGCATTAGATGTGTGATCGTTAAGTATAAATTTGTCATATTTTCGTACCGTGGAGGGTACATTTAATTTACAATAACGTCTACCGCATTTTGAGCTCAGAGTGCTCCGTTTCGAGAATCCCCAACAAAGAGTCGCAGGTTCGATAAACTGTAACAAAGCAGCCCACTAAATACATAATTTTCTATAGAAATACTATTAACAATTGTACACATAAATTGAATAATAACTCACCCTTCGCGAAGTTAATGAGGTAATGACGTTTTATGAGCAGGGGGATTCGTTACGGAGTATCCTTGGTTTGGCGCTTACGCTGCCCTCTGGCGGCGAATGGAGCCAACACTATAGCTAATAACAATTATTTGTGATATTTTAACTACAAGCATAACACTCGATTAAATTGTATACCGATATGATATGGGTTTCTTCGTGAAAGGCTCTCCGTCATAGCTAACAGTGCATTAGCAAATTATCTACACTCGCGTACAAAACTGTGGAATCACTTGCTTGTGACTTGCTACGAACTTATTTAAAATGAACCTTATCGACAAATGTGTTTAAATGTGGTATCATTTTAAAGAATACAGTTTCATCTACAAAATGCTACAAAATTTGCGAAAATCAATTTCGTATGTCAAACGCTACGGTCTGTTATCATAACTTACTTATAGTTTGTTGTCTAAAAAGCGCGAAATCCCCTTGCCTCAACTTACTTATGGTTGACTATGAGCTCTTTTTATTCTGACTGGTGCCCCATGTCTTAGTGTTTAATTATTAAAAGGTAGCTAAAGACAAATTAATATTGAGCTACAAGACCGCGGAAAAACGAAAATTTAATGTTATAGGCACTTAAAGAAAGTCTCTCCACATGGGTAACACCAATCAATCAAAATACGTTCATTTAACCGCGTATCAACCTGCGGCGGATCTCCGTGAAAATTGTACACAACGACACGTCTTCAGGAATGGAGGAGTAGTGGTGTGTTCTCTTTTACGCGTATACAATAAGAGGGGGACAGTGAACAAAAGAACGCTACGATATTCATGGGTGCCTGGTACGTACGTGCGAGGCGACGAAGCGTACCACTAGACTAGTCAATGACGATGACTGAGGGATGGGCGGGTGAGCTGTCGATATCGATAAAACATTGTGACTTTTGGTTCTCGAAAATTTTAACTAAACTTCCTCTGATATTATATACCTACTACACAATATTCCATTAGTAAAAAAATCGTTAATAATAATGAATTTGGAAAACACTTTTCTGCATAGATAATTTACACAGACTGTCTCGTTGGTCATGTGACGGCCTCGTTGGTCATGTTGGTTGCAAGTGTGACTACCGATCGAGTGGTTCTGGTTTCAATTCTCGAGACGGACACTACTAAATTTTCATAAACGTAAATTCACCAGTTATACACCATGCTATACACCAGGTACATTTTTAGACTCCGATCCACAACTAGAAAATCTCAATTAGAAAAAAACCAATAGTAGGTACCCGACCCGGAATGTAGCCACGACCTTCCGATCGGCAGTCGCGCTTGCAACCAACACGACCAACGGGGCACTAAATATGTAGTACTATTGTTTTGTTATTACAAGGATGTTCAATTGTTATTTCGATTAGCTATTGTTGATACATATATTTATGTAATTTAATGACACATTTAAAATTATCACGATGTCTATGGTTCTGCTACATATTTTTAATATGCTCGTGTTGAATACTGAGTATGTGTGTATGTATATGTTCGATAAACATTACATCGTTATAATTACATGGGAGAAGTTTTAACACATGTAAATACCTTCTTACAATTCACACACAGCAACGTGATACCATAACTGAAATAATACAAACAGAGGTGTCATGTTATTTTTAGCTAATCGAATGATATACAAACAATAGAAATGGCATATTTTTTTTGTTTATTTTTTTGTTATATTTCACCGATAAATAACCAAAGGTGCCAATGTGTCAGCGCGTCACTGGTTCGAAACAGAGCATGCCACTTGATGACTCGCCCGCCGCGGATTGGAGCCCGCGCGGCGCGGCTAAATGTTGAATGCGCGAAACAAATACGCCGGGAAATAACTAGTTATTCATGGTCCCGGGAGCCAGGAAATAACCAGTTATTCATGGTTTGAAAAGTGTGCTCTGAATGAATATCGCGTGAAAGGAGCGCCGGAAGAAATTTCAGCCAACACTCGTAAATCGTAACGAAAAAGCAAGAGACGTGAAACAAATTCATGTCAAATGTCACAACAAGGTGTCTATGGCCCATGATTTGAATATTATGTTGTTTTCAAAATACTTTCAGAACTATCAAAGATCATTGCCAGTTCTCGAATTTTTAGCAAATTAAATATTTACCTACTTTTATATATTTATCTGCCTACCTCTTCGGGGATTACAGGCGTGAATTTACGTTTTAAATATTTATGTTCAAAAGAAAAATTATTTAAAACTCTTTTTCTCTAAGCTATAAATCTATCCTTTCTACTTTGTAATCTACTTTGCCAAGTAGCATATATCCTAATGGCTTAAATTTTTAACCTCCTACTCAGGGTGTACTGGTTCAAATCCGGGTGCACGCTGTCATAGGCACCGGTGACCATTTACCATCAGGTGGGTCATCTGCCTGTTTGCCATCCCATTTGATATATAAATAATGTATTTATAAAAAAATTCTAGAAAATAAAACTAAATCTAATATCTTCTTTACTGATGACTTATGCTATATCGTAAAATAGCGCTATACACCTTTTATACAGCCTTTCTACTGTTGCAAAAGTACCCCGGTACGTAGGTCTAATGAAATAGAAATCAAATAAAAGACCAGAAAACTCTGCCAATCCCAGGTGAAAACAAAAATGGCCGCCGTGCAGCGTTTTGGCGGGCTTTTTACGTGGGCTTTGTCCGCATCCGAATGTTAGTGTTGCTAGTTTTTATCCCAACGGATTGATGCCCTATTGTGTTGCCGTTCGCAAAATTCCAGCAACGAATAATTGATAAGACCGCTCGGGATTTTATTTTTATTTTTTTACAATTTTGAATCGTTAGCGGATTAGAATGTTTTCGAACTCGCCTGAATTGTTCTAACTTTTTGTATGAAAATGAACCCGCTTTGGAATTTCGTTCGCCTCGTTCGAAGCCGAATGAATAGGGACGTTTCGCGTGTTTTAATTTTTTACGATCGAAGCGGAATGGTTACATTGTGTTCAGATAAGTTAGTTCATTGCAATTTTTTCTCTCTATTTTCGTGGACATCTCTTTACACAGTACGTTCTTTTTAAAGGCAATATTATACGGAGAGAAGACGTTAATATTACCTACTGCTAATTAATTACGTATCGCTCCTTTTTTTAGTCTTTCACACAATTGCAATATAATTCCCCAAACCAGCGGAAATCTCAAGCGTCCTCTATGATCATATTCCTGATATTTGCCTTATTAGGATTTCATTAGTAAATTTTTTCGTAGTTCATTACACAAACGAAGTACTGGTAGCCGTAACAAGACTCCAGTCTGTAACGTGACAACGCCTGGCTCGGTCGGTGCTTAGATGGTTGACCACTAATTCCATATTTTCCGAGCGTTTCTGTGCTTTGGAAGTCTAGCAGTCCATCCCAGTGTTTTATTTCTCAGCAACAACAGATGGCGAGTCATACTTATATTCGCCAAAGGCGTGCTGGAGTATCATGGTAAAATGTACACACGTAAAGAATTACTTTGAAAAACAAGAAGAATTACATCCCCGCAATGTATCCTCAGTGTTGCCGTAAATAATATCATTACACACGAACCACCGGAGTGTCGATCAAAACTCCATTATGAGGGTCCCGAGAGAAATTTACATGATGCCTCGTGTAATGCCCTTTGTTGCAACTTTTTTCTTTCTGATGTGTTTCAGTAATATTATATTGTGATTCTGTACGTGATTGATATGTGGCGGCTTTTATTTTTATATTTCGTCGTACGAGAAATATATAAAACCTTGTACTCAAACAAATAAGCTCCCTGGAACACTGCGGCAGAGGCTTAGTAAAATCTCTCCATCTATTAACGTTTATTCGAATGACATTCAGATCTCTTGATATTAGATATTCGAATAACTCTTAAAACACCACAAAAGAAACAGCGTTTATGTGACGCATCTTGATCGTTCGTCCTGTTTGGACTTAGGTACAGATGACGCTGGGCTGCATTGACCAGTTAATAGAGTTTATACCTAATACAATCAGAAGTTACTGATACTAAATCATCCTACTGTGTTATCCCCGTCCAGCCTCTGATTTCTTTTCTAGACTCGCACACAAAGGTTATCTGGTAGAGATAGCTTGATAGTTGCGATAACACCGTTTTATGTATATTCTCCGCTTCGTCAAATCTGTTTTGTAAGGTTTATAAACTGTAAACTAAGTAATCGGTTGTCGTAACCTATTTATTTCTATATCTCCCCAATCCTGTACTGCGTTTCATTTGCTCGGACATTAGCTTTATCCCAATATCTAATCTGCTATAATACAATAATCGTAAACCATAACCATAGGGACATAAATGATGGCCCATAGTAAGTGTACATCCGTAACACGGCTGCGCGAAGTATTCAGGTCAGCACGTGGCTGGAATAACTAACACCTTATTCCCCCCTCTCCACTTCCCGACATTTCTAGTGGGATATTTGCGACAGTTTTCGTATATTTGTTTGGCATTTCCGCCAATATTTTCTCAGTTCTGTAGTGACTTGCGTTATGTATTAAGGCCCTTAAAGTCATATAATTATTCTGTACGGACTTCCGTAACATAAGACTGGATTTATTCTATCCGCATTTTTTTACTCAAAATTAGTGTAAACTATCTTATGATGTAAACTGGTTGCGTGGCTTACAAGATTTCCTCACTGTATTTTGTATTTGTTCTATGTATATTTATCAAGATATTTAAAAAAAGAAAATGTCTACGCTGATGCCATTGGATATAAGAACTCTTGTGGTGTTGTCCAATGCGAACGACCCTCAGGCCGGAGCCAACCGCAAGAACGTCTCAGTATCCCACAGTACCTAACACTTAGGAAGTGTAGACGCTACGCGTAACTCATTCACACTTATTAAGTCGGTCTCGACGAATGCCTTGCACACTGGCACTGGAGAAATATGCTCGTGACTCTCCACGTCGGTCGGTGTGAAAACTAAAACAGTATAATACACCAAACACCAACTCAATTGGCACTAAAAACATTTGAATACCGCAGACGTGCAAATGAACAGTGTTATAGTAAAAAAAACTTGTATTTATATCACGCTATTCACTGCCGGTAACACGTCTTTCAGAGCCCCGAGTGAAAGGGCTTAGATACTTAAAAAAAAAAGATTAATTTGCTGCCAGAGCAGACGAGATATAGATAACCATCCTCTCTTAACTACTAGCTAGGGTTGCCACATTTACAATTCGAAAATAAAATTTTAACGTGAATTCCACGGGAATTATGTTCAATAATACGAAGATTGTAATATAAAGATCTCTCACTCCTACTCCGCATTTATTCAATAACTACTGAGGATCATGTCTAATTCTATGGCGAATCCTGTCAAACATAAATTTTTATCACTGGGCGGCGTAATCAATCAATCATGTGTTAGTAAGGAAAGCCAGTTGTTTCATTCTGCGAAACGCATCGCCAACACGAATGTCCATTTCTTCGAAGATCTAGTCTCACCATCGTTACGATCAGATGTAACCTTACAAGTTTGATTCGAATTTGTTTGCAAATACATACTGAGAAAACAATTGCATAACTTAAAGAATACATCTTGCATGGTCACGTCACGAGATTATTTGGAGCGACAGAGAAGATAGAAGGTTTATGAAACTGAATTTGGCAAATTTGGAAAATGTTACGTGTAAATGTGACTTGAAATTAATTTACAAACTGAAATACTTATTACTTTACTTTTTAGTAAAAGTTTTGAACAATATATGAATCTCGCCGATGATGATACAAAAATGATCCACAGTTAAAGCATTTCTCTATTTATCTCAAAGTATACTATGCATTTTAAAATTTTACTCGATAAATTGCACGTTGTCTCTACGCCTATAACATTAAGAAATTAAAAAAAAGAAAAGAAAAAAAAAAGTAACTTCACGCCTGCAATCCCCAAAGAGGTAGGCAGAGGAATGTAAAACATTGCCACGTTTCACCAGTTACTTTTCTTTTAAGTTTCACCAGTTCTTTTAAGAAATTATATTTATAGAATATGATTTTTGATTGTACTAATGCTTATTATGTTGGTGTACTATAAGTAAATATATAAAATGTAATTTTAAACTAACGTGTTACGGCGTTACACAACTCTTGAAGTGATCGGATTAAACAATATTTTTTAAAAAAAAAAGCAGTGTCAACCCTACTGTCAGCTCAGCACAGCCCTGAAAGGACCCAGTAATTGGTCCTCGGGACCGTAACGCGGTTAGGTGTAACGCGAAATGTATTTAAAATTGTTGAATGCGTTTTGTTATTATGATTTTATGAGATTTTACGAGCGAAAAACATGAAAATATTCAATGGCGGCTTTCAAAAATGGCTTTTAAAGTAGTACTTTTATTTGAAAACTTTTATTCCAAAACTTTGCTACGAGATCAGAATATTGGTTAATAGCAGACCTTTTCATATTTTGCTGTTTAAAAAAGCACCACTCTCTCTTTCTCTCCACAAAATATATTTTTATTTTGGTTCATAATGGTCACGGGCTTTATCCCGGAAACAAAATTGTATAATCGATTAGATTGGAAGTAAGTCAGGAAGTTGGTCGCTTATCACGGCTTCCATTCCATAAAAATGTATTGTCCAAAACTTAACAATTAATCCTGATACTGTTGGTTGCTCTGAATCTTGTTGCTATTACAACAGCATTATTATGTATTACACACTTCGAACATAAACTAATTCATGTATTACCAAGACTTACGCTCCATGACACAGAACAATTTTCTGTGTTTATTTATTTATCCTTTCTTGTTGTAAAAAAAGGGTGGATTTAATACCAATTGGAATTTTTCACAAGTCAACCTAATTGGTGATAAAAAGTAGAAGGAAAGGCAACTAATTCTCTTAATTTTCAAAAAAACACATATCCACTTTATGATCGTGGAATTGTGCTGTATTTGTTTTTTTTTTGCATAGATGCAATTGAATCCCCGCAATTCAGTTCGAGTATAATATCTCTGTCTCCCGTTCGTTAGTGAAGTCTGACAACAATGCAATTGTAAGCCTTGATTGTCATACTTATGTGCACGTCATTGAACAGATACACAACAGACATAGTAACACATATTGTGTCTGGATCCGGCTAGGATATACCTACAGAGGGAAATATTCGAGCCACGTAACGAGTAATCTAATTGTCCATACGAGTGCCCGAAAAAGTTCCTCGAGTCTTCGTGACTGTGCGCGTTGTGGGTATCATTTGTTACAGCTGTGGCTTTGCAAGGAATATAGGACGTTAAGTCGGATTGGTCTTTTTATTAGTTTTCTCGAGACTTAGAAGTTTGTAATTCCGATGTGCTGGCGTGTTAAAACCGATTTGTCAAGTAACGCTCCGCACGTGGTAGCCCTATGAATAGGTTGCTGCTAATTATGTACATATGTGTGTATATCCAAGAGCGTTTTCGACCTTTGGACAACACGATAAACAGTCGCCCACCATTGGGGTCGTTTAGCTAAAATCGTTAAACCACATCGGAAAGTCTAAACATCTGATACACGGGTGGGCCATTAACATGTCTCCAGGAAATTGCAGTGAAGCAGCGTGACGAAACATGATCCAGAAGTGCAGCGGTTGCAGCAGAAATTCTCGTGCAGGAATGGAAGGAATGCAACTGCAGGAATGCAACTGTTTTTGGAAATAGACAGACGGATTACCTGTTAGATGAGAGATTACCTGTTAGAATAAGAGTCACCAAGGCATTGACGGCTCTTTGAGCAACGTACACAGTTTCGATTTTAGTAAAAAGTAAGTTTTAAAAAGCCTACGGTTTCATTGAATTTACTAGTGAAAAATCCAACACATATACAAACTTAAATAGATCTATAGCATTTAAGCATTTCTGCTATCATTATAAAAGCAGGAAACACTTAAAACAGGCTTTAACGGAATCATTCTGTAATTAAGCCAGACAGCCGCTTCAAACTATACCCTAGTCAAAGGCGATATATTTTGGATGCTGAGCAGAATTTCGGACGAAGTTAGTATGCATTGAACGAACTGTTCCCTTAAAAAAGGTTGTCCATTGGCGAGTCAAAGTCTAATTATATTACTCGGTTGCCCATCCGCCCACAGCTTCTTTATGTATCCATTCATCAATTATTATAAAAGAGAATGCCATAATTTCAAGCATATTTCGACTAAACGTTCTTGTAATACTGTCTTCGTAGTAAAGAGTCCTTTTTATAACGTTACAATAAACCTGTCAACCCCGAAGAGGTAGGCAGAGGAATGTAGAACACTCCCACGTTTCACCAGTTACGTTTACGTCCCACTATGGAATA
>DWDW01002237.1:0-10446 GCA_018245635.1 Mimoniades versicolor eupheme | reverse complement strand
GTCAGATGTATTCCGAGAGAGACAATCCGCATTCACATCCAAACAAACGTGTTCACACGGCTCATATACATAATTCACTGCGCGTGCGCACGTAAATCACCAACCCGTCTCCGATGAGGTGCGACGTAACACTACACTGTTTATAAACTCAATTCCATCACACGACCTGACATATATTATTATAACAACACACACATATGTATATGTAGTATATTTAAGTTGCACAATAGATTACACAATACGCTCGTTCGTATTGGCGTCCGCCATCCGACTGTGGCGAATTACAAGTGAAACGTTATTGATAAGAGTGTACAAGTCGCGACGTCACTTATCGACCACTTTATCAATCTGCATCAATTTATACACGGAGACAATTGGCCGCATTTCACTGATACATCTCACCGTGATAGGGTTTACGAGTAGATACTTGCACGCACGTCTTTGTAATGACTTTAGTTTGACAATAGTTTAATTGTTCAAAGTAATGTATGTGCATACCTATTTTGGCCAAACAAAGTTGGACTTGTTACCGCGCTTGCTTCAAAAATACTTCGATGGTTAATCACTTTTCTTGATTACATGTAAAACTGTCTATAATAAAAACACAAAGTACTGTAAAAGGTTTTTTTTAACTAGTTATAGTAACTCTCGGACGATACGACCACTCGCTTGAGACGAACTTTTTATACGTTGTTGATTTGAATTTGAACTGACAGTTCTAAAATTAAACGACAGGCCAGCGCCAAGGATAGGAGGACACTGAAAAAATCTGGAGGCAAAAGGCAAGTGGGTGTTGGATCCTTAAGAATGAATGCATTGTACTTGACAGCGGCTTGGACAAGTCAGCTTATTAGGTGGATTGATAAGGAAACAAAAGGACCACCTCACTTTACTTCAACCTTTGATATTTACCGTCTGTAGTCTGCTCTACTTCTAATGAAATAGAGTCTACAATACTTTGTAAGATTACTTAGGTGCCTACTTAGTGCAGCTTTTTCTTATATTTTAATATAGTCTCTATAATTTCCTTATGTTTTAACTTTTTTGTTACGCTTAAACACAAAAGAAAAATCTTGTATCGAAATTTCAACTTTATTTGATAATAACATGATACGTGATCTCGAACATAATTTTTCATTTGTTCAGTACTTTTGTGAAAATAATACTCATTATAAATAACAAAGTTACACAAAGGATTTTTTATTATTATCTGTTTGGTATAATTGAACTGAAATTATAGCATACCAGTACCAGTAATAGGCCTGGTGAGATTACGAAATAGAATAGAATACGAATAGGCTCCTTCAAAGAGTTTTTATAGCGTTCACTCTAATAGCATAAGCGTACTAATTACGTATAATTACGACCACCACATCGAAGGAAATTAATAAAATATATGTACATATATGTACATTTATAAGAACATTTTAAGCAAAGAACAGCAGTCACTAAGGTCTGCTGTCCCTCATAGACACCTGTAACCGGCCTCTAACAAGACTGTACGAATAGACTTTGGAACTCATATAGGAATAAAGTGACGGAATCAATTACAAAACTATGAATGTATTTGAATAAACAGTTTCTCCTTAATATTTCAAAGATTACGAATACAAGAAATGAAGACGCTTTAAGTCAGCCCCGAGGAAACCGACTAGTTGCGAGTGTTCAAATAATTTGCATATGAAATAGGCTCGGCTGCAGAGCTATTACAGTTATTAATCAATCTTTGGTCAGTATTTATGTGGTAATTTCCATAATAATCCGTTTCTCACGTTGGTTAAATTTTAACGGTGTTCTTAATGGATTTAATGGTGTATTAAAGGTTTCACCAGTTCTTCGTTTTAGGTTGGAACTTGGTCGTTTGGAGTTATTTATCGCGTTTTTAAATAGGTCTAGGTCTCGTATAGTTCACTATTTATCGGAAACGTAACATCACGCCTGTAATCTCCGAAGAGGTAGGCAGAGAAGTGAAGTACATTCTTAATAGTGACCAAAATATTTGTGATAAAAATACATAGTTACGTGTGAGTTTTGCATGGATGTATTATTAATCCCAAAATCAACGAAAATCAACATGATTTTATCGGCAATGAACTTCTTTGTAAGATTGTCATAAAAACTTTATGGTGTATGCATACATACGCATGCAAAGATGTATCTTCGGCTCTACCATAACACTAATTTTATAGTAAAACCACGCAAGCCAATGCATGGCTTCCATTAACTATGGTTCCACAAGTACGTGCTTAAATATTGATACTTATAGGTATATAGAAATTTATCAATAATTGGCAATCACGAAACCGATCTGCTTGTATGAAAATAGTGATGTAATGTAAAAGAACCGTGACAGGTCTGTAAGGATACAGATATTTGGTAATCGGTGCTCACTGCTGACCCCTTTAAGGGTCTGGTGTGAAAATGTACGTAAGTAAAAAATATTAGTTATACGAAGAAGTTTAGTGAAGCATTGAAGGTTGATTTCAACTGCATGATATGCGATATGGCGGTTTCGTTTATATAGAAACTTGACTGGAACATGTGGATTTGATTATTCCAGGTTCAAAGGTCGTCGTCGACTGAGCGAGAGCAAATAGAGTATAGAAAATATGAAGCTGTTGTATAGAAAATATGTACCATACAAGTATCAATTATAACTCATACAATTAGACAAATTAAACACCACGAAACGCGGTCAGTTTTAAGATAAGTGACCGTCACAAAGTTCCTAACAATAGCAAACATTCGCGGGCTTAGCCGAGCTTCGTGCGTGTTTTAACTTCATAATTGAAGTCATTACGGTTCAGTATAATACGTTTTATTACAAAATACCTACAAGTAATAATTGTTTTGAATTTAACCATCCCATTTCCTAGGTCAAGGGTTCGATTACCTCCAGACGCCTTTAAGTGTACTAAGTCATTTGTGTTTTTAAGATGATAAATTATAACTCATAACAGTAAAGTGTATCATCGCGACGAATCGCACACATCAGAATTCACTATAATGTTCTTTTTAGTATGTTGAATCTGCTAACCAGCGCGTGGTGTGCCAAGGTCTCGGCTAATGCTGTCTTAGCGTCTACATAAGGTCGGGTACCTTAGCGAACCACAAACTTTCATGGACACGTGAGAATTTTAATACAGAACATTATAAATTGTAATCAATTCACAAATATAACTCTTCTGTTTGATTTTTTTATATTTATCGTACTTTCCATGGTTTCGTAGCAAAGTGATATTTCATAGGAAACGTTAACCCACAAAAAAGGCACCCTACCAGATAAAGAACATAAAATAAACCCATACGTAACCCTATACGAGTGTTTTTACCGAAAGTCAAATTTAGTTAGCGAGATAAAATTATCTCTACCAACATTAGAAAAAAAGGAATTTCAATTCGATTACTATGAACATAAGGTTCAATTTTGAATGATAGGTTAGCAAGAAAATTAAGCGATTAGGTCGAACCAGTGTAATTCGATAGTACAGCCGTGGTTTTTTATATTTTATGTGGTACATTTTTTAGCAAAAAAATTTTTTGCTGCACATGTGTTATACACATATGAATATAAAAGACAAATCACGTGTATGTTTGATATCCCTATCGATATTAAATAATACATATCATCACGCCAGATCTTTTACGAAGTAGGCACAGAAAAGCGAATTCCAAATATCTCTATACTCAGACTTATGGGCTTGTTTTATTAAATAGTATTTCATAAGTAAAAGATATTATGCTGATCTAACAAGAGTCGCCATTATCTAAGACACGGTAAATGTCATTGATCAATTTATATATTCAAGTCATGGACGTAGTTTGAGTAAGAATTTAATTATGAAGCCTTGTTTAAATACGTCACCTTCGATAGAAATATAAAAAGGATCATGAAAAAAAATGCTACAAATTTGAATTTTATTTTTTCATCATCATCACATGTTACTTGTCACCATTAGTTTTATTTCATTATAGGACGGCTTTTCTCTCAGAATTAGAAGGACTAATGTCATAGTATGATAGTTGTTGTCAAAAACACAACATCACGCCTGTAATCTCCGAAAAGGTAGGACTTCACGTCTAGTGTCTATAAGTCTATAGCCATACACCGGCTACATATCCAGACTAGACTCTGAGCCACAACTATGGGATTTGAAATCAATATTTCTTTATAAAATTTAATTAATAAATAATCCTTAAGAAAATATTTAATAAATAATCCATAGGTCCTACCAAAATAAATAACTTGTAGTGAAACTCGGTTTTTCTATGAAAGCATTATGAATGCTTGCGATTACGGCAAATAGATTAAACATTCACAGTAACTGACGTATCAGGAAAGAACTGCACGGCGAAACACAGACGGTGCATTGGATAACATCCGATTTTATCAATTCTATGTAATCTATGACTGTACTGATGAAATGTTACATCTCGCAGACATTGTGACGAATTATATTGAGAAATTGATAAACAGTCAGTATCATACATCATACATTCAAATATTGATGCGTTCTTCCTGTTCATTAAAAAAATTATATCTATAAAAGATCCTAAAAAGAACAATTAAAATGCTCACCTTCAAGTCCCATAAAATTTTAAGGGATGTAGTGTGAAATTTTCTCGGGAAGTACATAAATATGTATATTGCTTCCATGTCTTGCTGAGTTGCGTCATTATCAATACATGAGACGTCACAGACGCGTTGAAGGACGGAAGGCTACGAAAGACTCACTGTTCTTTAACTACGGCAAAAACATTTGTTTTTAATACTATTTTTAAAGGTCTCAAGTAGGTACATATCCATCCATTTCATTTAGCATAAACTTAGCTTAAAGTAATGAAATCATTCGCGGCTATACAAATATCAACGTAAATTTGAATTGAGTCACACATAAATACGTCAAATGCATGCCATGAGTCATACCGTTGCTCACACGAGGTAAAACTGCTAAATATCTGATAATTAGAACTTTTGTATGAAACAATCTTGTTCTGTAACTATTACTTAATAGGAAGTTATACAAAGAATAAGAGTGGCGGTTGTTTATTTCTGTCTATGGCCGCTTTTGTTTCAAATATGTCGGAATATATTTTGGCGGGAACATGCATCGGCGCGGCGCTCTATAATCTATCTATCTACTGAGATAACAACACCACAGATTAACAATGTATGTATCTAAATTGTATTGAATGAATGAACAAATGATAAATGAATAAATGAAACGTATTGTGTTAATAAAAATGATTGGTAATTCTTATTTTTTACATTGTTGTGCATTAATATTCATTGTAATAAAATTACTGCATGTTTTGTTTACGTACACAAAGAGGACTATGATTATTTTTGTCAGAGACTATTATTAAAGTCACGTTTAATAATTGAGTCAGTAGATAAGTTCAGTGTCACTCAATTTTATAAGTCAGGTGTTGTTTTATAATTATTTATGAAAGTAACAAAAGAATACATTGGGCTCGTTTGAAAAGTTTAAGGGTTTAGCAATAAATATAGCGTATATGTTATGTTTTTACTATGAATATAAACGCTCCGAGCAAAATTATAGCCGCCATAAAGGGTGGACAAAGAAGGTTCGATGACTTTCTGATATCATTTCCATTATTAGGACGATACGGCAATAATATTTGCCAATATTTAAAATAAATACTGTTAAGCTACGGTTAATGATATTGTATATAAAACTATTTGCGTTTTGGGACAATCTCTTCTCTCATAATATAGTTATGAAATAATTATTATTAACTCTCCATATATGTAAGTGATGTCATAATTTTATTTGTTCACATGTAACCAGAAAATTATAATTCAAATCTGTAAGTTTGTTGGCAATGTACAAAACCATGCAAGTTATAACATTCGCTCAAATGCTTGCAATGTGTAAAACTACGCGCATTAAAATCTATATGTACTTTGGGAAAACCAAACTTTATGTAAGTACCTACCTATATACATATGTATGTTTGTGAATTATCGTATGTTCCAATGGAAACGTGCCGACATGGTTGCAATGACCCCGCCAAACCACCTGCTAACCTTGCACTAGCTCGGATGCAGACTTGTGCAATAGTAACGAATTATATTAATATTCGTACCAACTACATAACAAAATATTCTTAAAATTGTACTTTGAATGATTTGAATTTTAATCAAAGACCAAGTTAATTTGGTCAATTTTTATATATGATTATACCTATATCATACATGTACTATTATACATTTCTTATATTACTATACATATATACCAACCAAATATGTTTTTTTTATTATTATTGCTATAATTATTGTAAATTACATGGATTAAATACCTACCCCAACTTCTCATCATCACCTGGTTGACTGGTGGAAAATGCCAATTGGCATTAAGTCCGCCATTTGTTACCAACAATAAAGGATAAAATAAATAAATTTAAATATGTATTCCTTAATTTACATCATATCATAAAATCCTACTGTACCTACTGCAATCAAAAATCAATGAAGAGAAACTAATTTTCGTATTGTTTTTAAGAGTTGTAAGTGAAATTGAATAGAATTACTTTTCAAGATATATTCTTTGTTATAGAATAGTATCAACTATGTCACTCTCAATAACAAAAAAATAGTAATCGATTCTGTTACAGAATAATAGGTAATAAATACCTTAAACTCACGCTTAAACATACTATTTATTCCGTAACAATTATCGCTGTAAAATTGACAGTAGCAGTTACGAGTAGCAGTGAAACTAAATAATCATTTTATACAAACGATGCGATCGACGAATCCAAATGTGTATTGCGCCATCGCCTTGGATACGTTCAAATTGTTTATGCTTCTTTAAAACGTTCATATGAGCCAAAATACCAAGATATTTAGGTCGTGTTATGATCTGATAAATTGTTGGAGCGTCGATAATGTAAACTGTAGCGCTGCAGACGACGGTCTAGATCAGATCGGCGTAAGGTCAAATTCCAAATCGTGACTGAGTATTATTAAGCCGGGATACAAATTTTACGGTAAAGCTTGTGAAAACTTATTCAGTGGCGATTTCTACTTTATTATCATTACAGTTAATTTAAACAATAACACACGAGGAAACACTGTTAATGCCATACTTACGTCAACCTACACTTCCTAATGTAGTCTATCGTTGCTAATGTAATTGGTCATCCCACACATCATAACTAACAGTGACCTTTATTGTTCTCGTTCGGTGTGACGACCTGTGCCCAGGAGCGTAACTACATATGTAGAGATTAACGATAATGATAACAATAGGAGGGCAGAGATGGACATAAAGAACCCATGTAAGATCGCGGGTTAAATTTCGAGGCAAGTTTTGTTCGAAATCGTTGTTTTTATTTTCAATAATAATGTAACAATAACATCGACGAAAATTATACAAATCGATTTTAAACTTCGTAATAGTGACTGGTATATAATACATGTGGTAATAAAGACGTGAAAATTCAAAATAATGTGGAATTTTACTGGAATAATGTATCATTTTAAGAAGTATATAATACAAATAATATATTATTACTACTTATTAAATAAATAAAGTTTCACTCTGATGCTCCTAAACAAAGATTCTCTGCTGCAGTGGATGTTATGAAGACACCCAATAGAAAGCAAACAAACACTGAAACCCAGACAAAATCTGGTCGACCGGATTCTAAACTGGGTAACTTTTTCATAGCACCACCGGACGGAGATTTATTTAGAGTTCTGGACTTTGTTAAACCAGACTAAAATTTTCAGTAATATTTGACCAACTTTTTCTTACACCCACCCGCCAAATCGTTCTTGTAATTTTATATACCTACTGCATATATACATATTTCAGCTATATCTTATATCCAACAACATTATGACTCTCAAATTTTTACATAACCATTCTTCCACTACGTGCGTATTTGCGTAAGAATAGACATAGGTACTCCACAAAATAGTAAAAACTTTGACAATTTATGTTCACCTAACGTGAAGCCTCTTGTAAAATCAGCACAAACTTTTATTTCCCATTATCATATTATTATCGTACTTGTAATTTTTATGGCCGCACTGAAGAAAGCTCTGTTGCTCAAACTCCATTATTTCTATGCATTGAATGTTTGTATTGTAATTCTTAACGGTTATGGCTGTTTACGGCCTCCGACAAAGGCGGAACGTGTTAAGTAGGGTGATGAGAATGGTAATGTATGTCGTAAAATAATTCTTGGAAAAAGTAACATGGAAGGTTTTTTTTTGTGACTGCGTATGTACCAGAATTTCTGTATAATTTCAAACCGCCTAGAAAATTATAGGTATCTGACCAAAAAGTATGGGACGAAAATGTTTATATTATTTGTCACTGTACTTCATTCGAGTTAGCGATACTTTTGTCTTGAAATTAAATTGAATAGAAATACCTGATTGGTGTTTTTGTTAAACAAACCTTTAGCTACGGTACGGTATAAGTTGCAAAAATATTGTCTAGGTTTGAGATTTTCAAGGATTGCTTTTACTAAAAAGTATATGTGAAATAGGTATAACCAAATCTAGGTCATTTGTAGTTTTTTAGATTGCAAGTATAATCTAGATATGTATATTGGTGCAACGTGGGAGTGTACTACTCTCCACCGCCTACCTCTGCGGGAATTCAGGCGTGATATTACGTTAGATATCTAGGCAATCTAGATATATAGGCAATCAAATTAAAAAAATCTCAATTTTGCTACACTGCTTTGATCCCAACGAAATTTATGTAGAATTGCTTAATAAGGTTAATTCACACTGGAAATGATGATAATACGAACAACTCAGTATCTATCACAACCTGTGAATTTAAGTTAAAAGAGCCTCGTCTCAAATTGTCTTACGGATGACCCTTTTGTTACGAATGTCCAACAACAATGTTGATTCATGGTTCTCTCTTTACATATTTCCGTAAAAATATTTATATTTGTGTGTATAAATAACACGTTTGCTCAAACATTGTGGTGACCCGCTTGCATGGAGACAAATAATATCCAAAAAATGCGTAGAACCAGAAAACGAGGGACGAAGCAACAATCATCGAATTGAGGTATATAATTTTGATCTACAGAGATTATTAAAATATTTGATTGTGTACAATAAGCTTTTATTTGAAATCTACATGGTTACCTAAATGTTCTAAGTACATAATAGTATTAATGACATGTATGACATGACGATATTGACATGAATGTTACTTTTTTTTATTTCAAACGTTCAATTTGAATAATGAACCTTTTTCGGTATCTTATAAAAACATTTCACAAAATATTAAAGGTAGTTCAGATAATCTCAGTTACCTCCGCGAGGTTGCCCAATGCGGTGACCTTCGGAACAGCATGATAATAGCTCGAATGAATTGTTTCCTATGGTCATTTACACAAGGCCGCATACATATATGGCGTAAGACGTTAGGAGAGTAATCGATTAGCGTATAACATACTAAGTATCTATATACGAGTGTTTAGATATGAGTATAATACTTGATTTTATAAACGGATTTATGATCTGTCCTCTATTTATGATGTATGCATTTAAGCAATTTCAAATTAGATTATCGTTCGTATTATTCTCGACACTTTTTTGACCGTTATAAAAATAATTACACTGACGTACTTACTAGTTATTCTAGATTTTTCTAAAACAATATTTAAACACAAAAATAGCGCGATGATTGTAATGATACATATATTGGCATTCGGTTGTTTCTGTATTTGTGTCACAATACAAAAATACAATTCGTAATTTCCACGGAGACGATAGTTAATTACATATAACTGAGTGATAATCCTGTCGCAAATGATTTAAAGGGTTGTTTATAATAAAATCCCGATTGATACGGTGTTGGCGGCAATACTACAACGTCGGGTAAGGTTTATTCATTTGAATTTAGACCTTTACGAACTGGGTATCGTGCCTACATCTATAACTAAGCAACTGCATATGGTCCAATACTTGAACAGTTATTTTTAAATTGTACTACATATTGTTTCAGATATGTGCAATATTTGAAAAACAGTTTTGGATAATCTACTTAAGTAACGTAACCTACTATGTCGGTCGAGTGGTTACAAAGGCGAGTGCTGAGTTCGGTCCTGGGTTCGATCGCCGGGTCGAGTAGGTACTATTGGAGTTTTCTAACTTGAAATCACTATTTCAAGTGGGTCAGAGCTTGGACTTGAGCCCGGTGTATGGTAAGTTTAATACTTATTCTATCATGGAACATACAACGTTGTTATAACCTAACCGGTGAAACGTGGCAGTACACTCCATTGCCTACTACTTCGGGATTACAGGCGCGATGATACGTGTTACGTTTATGTTATGTCAATACTTTCTATAACAAATATCGTTATTACAAAATTGACTGCCTCGTTGGTCGTGTTGGTTGCAAGTGCGACTGCCGATCGGGAGTTCCCGGGTTCGATTCC
>DWDW01002236.1:0-10447 GCA_018245635.1 Mimoniades versicolor eupheme | reverse complement strand
AAGTAACTGGTGAAACGTGGGAATGTTCTACATTCCTGTGCCTACCTCTTCGGGGATTACAGGCGTGAAGTTACTTTTTTTTTTCTTTTTTAGAGTTATAAAGTTATAAAAGTTATAAAGTTAGAAATCTCTGTTAATTACAATTATTGTTTCAATTAATATTGTTCCCATCATAGATCCCGTTTGCTTCTGAGAAAAAATACCATAATTATGAATCATTGTTCAATGAATTTTAAAACATCCAGTCGCTTTATTTTTATACTTACACCAAGCGGCCATTTTTGTAAATAATAACAGTTTACGTAATCATAAGAAATAATAGTAGCAAGGTCGCCAGTCATTTCGTGTGCTTGAACCGAATTTGTGTAACTTTACTGTTTTGTTTTAGTACAAATAATAATTTAGTTATGATCGTATCTTTATAAAATTGTAACTCTAGTGAACGATAAAAGGAATAGAATTGCTTAAATGTATAATTTACTTAAATTATTTTGGAGGAATGTCTGATTTTAAATGTCGTAACATTTGCAATATACTTATGTAATTTATTCCGTAGTATTCATTTATTTATGAGCTGGATAAATAGTACGCTTAATTATCTAATACATTCGTTAATCCGACGACATGTTTTATCACACAATATGTTGAAACAAATTTCAGGAAGAGTGTATACTATTATATACATATGTTATGTGACAATTTAAGCACAATATACTATGTACATATTATGTATAAACAAATTTGCAACTTTAATTTCTATGCTGTTTGCAATACTTGCTAGTAAAAATATTTAATCACAAAACAGAACAATTGTTCTCCACAATAAAACTGCGCACTTTATTGTTCCAGACGATCCTAGCTCTGTGCACGTGTACGCACGCGCAATACCAAGAGGAGCGAGCGCCGCGGTATATCGCCTCGGAGTCAAAAGTCACCTCCACACCTGTACCCATTCTCAAACAGATTAACAGGTATTTTGTTCATTTCATTGTATCATAAAACATAATATCACGTTTCTATTTCCCCAAAGGGATTGCTAGAAGAGCTAGATACACTGTACCGAGACACATTTTGTTCAACTATGTAAATGTATGTATGTTTGTACACGTCTGTATTTAATTACCACGTGTTACCACCATCATCCGGTTTTAACTGAGACCGAATGCCATTAGGCATTAAGTACGCCCTGAATCCTTAAACCTAAGATATTACAAACGAATAAATAAATAAGTAACGAACACAAACACAGACACTCACTCGTTTTTTTTATTCATTTGGGACATGAATTTCCACTATCCCACTTCATGGGTTTTTTTTACTTATTTGGTATAACCTTCCAGACGATATCATGTTATCGTTGATAAAATATAAACACTAATTTGATATATTATTATATTTACGTATATTTACATATACGTAACGGTTTATCCCTTGTCAGGTTACGACACCAAGGTCTCTGTCTAAACGTTTAGTTTATGATTTAAGACTTTATTTTCCTAAAGATCCGTGTCTGCGTGTGTGTATGTGTGTGTGTATGTGTGTGTGTGTATGTGTGTGGATGGTTGGGTGGGTGTGAGTTATCTTAGAATGTTATTGTTACACCTAAACTATTGTCATGTTATTTTCTTGCTATATTGTAATACGTAAATCAAGAGCGCTGTCAGTGCTTGGACTACCGGGATGGCATTATATATTTCAGGCACAACGAAGACGGGTCGTACACATATGGCTACGAAGCCGCCGATGGGTCGTTCAAAATTGAAACAAAATCGCCCGCTGGTGAAGTAAAGGGCAAGTACGGGTACAAGGATGACACGGGCAAGGTAAATAAGCCCTAGGCTTATTCTTTGTGAAACGTGGAAGTGCACTACACGCCCATATCTTCAAGAGTTACAGGCGTCATGTTTTGTAAATATTTTGAACTAATTTTTAATTAATGAAAATCCAGAATGAAGGTGAGCTTAGTGTATCATGGCATGCAAATGAGCCCTGAAAATGTAAGACAATTGTATCTAGAAAGCCCTTAAACTGTGTCCAACTTCAGAAAAGTTTCAAAGCCTCTCCCCGTTTACTTCGTAACTTAGCGTCTATTCAAAATATAATTTTCAGTCAACAAATGTTTGGCTGTGATTGTAAGACATCCGTTATCTTACATTCGTAGACTGAATATAATTTTTCTATCATATTATTGATGATGTTTAATTCTGCAGCTACATAATATTTGGAATAATTTCCAGCTCCGTGTGATCGAGTACGGCGCGAACAAATATGGGTTCCAACCGGCGGGCGAGGGTATCACCGTGGCCCCGCCCACCCTCGTGGACGAGTCCACTCGCGAGGAGGGCTTGAGGCCAAGCAAGCAGCAGGTATTACGATTCATCATTTTTAATTACCCAAACACTGTACAATTCTATAAGACCTTGGGCGAACTAAAACAAAGCTTACAAAGCAGACTTTGCACCAACCATCATTAGCTTTTCCTTAAATGTATATCCGCTAGTTGATCTATTAATTTGTATGTATGTATATATTTATGTATTTATCTATAACGTATCGAAGTATAATATATAACAATATATTGTGATCTCTTTTTTTGTTTCTGATATTAATATAATTAGATGGCTACCCCGACTTTTCATCATCACCCGATTTGACTGGTAGAATATGCCAGTTGGCATTAGGTTCCCCCCGTTGTTACCAACCGTAAAGAAATGATTTTGTGAATTTATTGTGAATTGTGTTTCCAGTTTAACGCCGTAGCCAGCTAAGCCTTTGTCTCATATCCAAATTTATGCATTTTATTTTTAACTTAACCAACCACAGCACACATTTTTTTCTTATATGTAATGGTAGCTTCATCTATTCAGACCACAGAAATTCATTTCTGGATGTAGCACTCCTCCTATATATACCTATATATAAATCACATATTATGGTTAAGTGTATTGTATGTAGTCTTTCAAATGTACCACATTGCTACGCCGTAGCAGCCTACAAACTTTGGCATTGTAGTGACACATCCACAAGTCTTCATGTGACTCGCGATAAACATTTATTGCTCTTGTATTTATTAAGGAAACACAGTGTATACAAGTAGGTGCATGTTATACCTGCTTAATTAAAAATTACTGAAAAAGAAGTCTTAAAACAGAAACGAACAATGTTCAAAAGCCATGCATCAGAGCTTTGCATCGGCACTTTGGAGATGCTTTCTGACATTGAAATAATGAGCAGTAATGAAACTTTCGCCAAAGGTATCGATGGCTTTTAAAATTTACTTTTCTTTTCTCCGAATCTTTTATAGTTCCACTGTTGGTATATAGGCCATAGTCTGTTACGCTAGCCAAGTGAGGTATGGCAGACTTCACACACCTTAGAGAACAATTTTATTCAGAAAATTCTAAGATGTGCAGGTTTCTTCACGACATTTTCCTTTACCTTTATAGCAAGTGATATTTAATCTAAAACGCACATTTGTGAAAAGGTGCGCGCAACGATTTGACCTCGGTCTCTCGGAGAGAGGTCAAATTTCAAACCACTCGGGTATCACTGCTTGTAAATGTAAGCATTCATCAAATTTGAAAATTGCGTAGCATAATAAGTTTGATATACTCGTACATGCATGTAGATCATTAATTTAATATAAAAATATTTCTTGCAGCACCAAGGCGGCAGATCTCAGTACCGTGCGCCGCCCGCCCAATCAGTAGACTACGACTACGAGGACCCCGCGCCTCCGCCGCCACGTCCCGCTCCGCGCCCCGCCCCGCAGCCGGAATACCGCGCCTCCGCGCCGCAACCGCAGCCGCAGTACCGGCCGCAGCCTGCGCCGCAACCCCAGTACAGGCCTCGACCGCAACCACAACCCCAGCAGCAGTACCGCGCCCCACAAAGCGCGCCTGCTCCCCCTAAGGTACTAATAATGCTTAGTACTTGTTAGATTCATACGTACTAGTTTGATAGAATTCATATTTTTTTTGATCATATTTTTTTTAAATAAATGAACTTAATTATAGAATTATTTATTAACATTATCATTATGATAACTGTATTGTTTCGTCGGATTCCTTAAGATTTTGAAGGCACACTCCTGATCCCTATTAATCTAAATAATGCAATTTCAGCCCGCCTTCTTCGCCGGTGCCGCTCCCGCTCCGGCCGAAGACAACTTCTTCAACCCAGAGCCTCAGCCTCGTCAGCAACAATATAGACCTAAACAGGAGTTCAGACCGGCGCCCCAGCCCCAACAGTTCGCCCCTAAGCCCCAAATCGAGTACCAGGACTACAACCAGGCGCCCGCTCAACCCCACTTCCCCCCTGCGAACCAATACCAACAGCAGAGAAGTCAACCCTACTCCATGTTGGATCAATTGCTCAAGGAATACTCCCTGCCCAAAGGGAATTCCGTACCCCTCCACGATATCACATTTGGCTCCTATTAGTCGGAATATTTTTTTTTGTAAATATGTAGTATATTTTTTAATTAAATTCAAATTTTATATTTATTTTTTGTTTTATTAATATTTTGTGGAGTTAACGGCTATTATAATATAATATATAACGGCTATTATAATATAATATATAACAGTGTAGCGCTGACACTGCGAACGCTGTGTGAGCCTGATTTTATTAAAAAATAAACTATATTTTAAATCGAAATTCTTAAATAGTGATAAATATTTTGTAGTGGGTCATTTGAAATTTCACTTGAAAACGATACATTTCTTCGGCGTAAATTTCTTGTTATTTATCTTATACCCTAATTAAAATGTTCACTTATAAGGATAAGACGTTGAGTTAAGAGTGTTTTGTCATACACCTGCTACGTCTACTGTCCGCAATAAAAGAATCGAATTGAATATTCGTAAAAATAGTTATTTAATCCTATTTCAGGAATTAAAACTTCCAGAAAACTAATAATAGTTACTGAATAAATTTCGCTTCGAATACTCCAAATGCAAAAGTCACTGTACACTTTGTGCAAAAGAATATTATTGGAGAGTACCACTAGCCGATGCTAGAAAGTTCGAGCCGTATACATAAAGCGACGGAACTAAGTTCTAGTATTTTCTATAACTTTCTACGTGAGCGCCTTCTGGTGTCGAGTGTCTATTGCTGAATACAGCTCGAGCTTCAGCGCGTCATATCCAATAACTGCAATCACTTTGCGTATATACTGGTATTATCGGATTTAATCAACAATACTGTATTACCAGGCCAAGGTCACGTAAGCCATAACAGTCCCATACGGTGGTAGGATCCCAGAAGCATTACTCAATGCGTTCCCCCGACAGTACGCTATTGTTATAAGTGTAGTTTTTTTTAACGAACGCGTATGAGGCCGTGGGAGGTTTTCCCATGGGCTGAAATAACAATGCCTACCTCTTACTACTGAACATACATACTCGTATGTGATATATTTTCCCACCGTGTCTTATGTAAGTTGAATGTAATTATTTCACATTCGACTGCAGTTTTAATTCATTTCCATTTCACATAAATGAGATCGACTTGTAATTCGGCCTTCGGTTTAAACGAGAATACAATTGAATTGTTGGAGCACTTGGACAGGTCGTAGACATTTGGTTGTAGCTGTTCTTCATTTATAACAATGATATTTGATTCGTGTATGAAGGAAGTAATGAATGTAGAAAAAGCATCTCAGATTTGTATAAATTTAGATATTTGTTAGTTGGTGCACTCTGTCTAGCTCTTGACTTAATATTATAATTATAAAACGTAATATCAAGCCTATAATCTTCGAAGAGGTGGTGTGGTCCTGGGTTCAAATCCGTGTCGGGCACTATTTCATTTTTCTAATTTTCTAGTGGTGGGTCGGAGCCTGGATTTATTCCCCATGTATGGCAATAGACAAGACGATAATGTGACAAAAACATAAGAGGTGAAACGTGGGATCGATTACAAACGATACTTATGTTTAATTCGCCTTAAAAATATTCCACTTTCTAAGCTGTGTATAAATTTGCTTTGTGTGCCTTTTACATGGTTTCATATAATACAGCGTAGCATTAGTTTTATTTCCTAATAAAGTACCTAGTTCAGTACACATTTGCCGTATTACGCATTTTAGCCTCAGTTTGATTTTTTAGACCATAAAATGTGATTCTTATAATAACTACATTGCTTATGCCTTTTGCCTATCCTTATCGTGCAAGAGTCACCACCGTGAAGGCTAAGCATTGTGATGTCTGCGTGCAATGGTCATGTGCCCTTGGTTTATGACACAGAGTTTTTAAACGATCTGTACAAATACTAAAGACGAAGAAAATAATAAAGTTTTATTGCACTTTTGTGCTTGCCACAGCGATATTTAAGATATTTAGGGATCAAAATGTCTGAAAAGAGTTTCTTGTGGAATCGTTCGAGAGTTTCTCAATGATTTTATATCCAATCTGACAACCTAAAACAAACACCACATTACAGCATTGTGGTATTTAATAGCAAGATATCAGTTTATTTCCAATTATTTTAATGAAATTAAGTTTCATGTTATTGTTGTAAATTGATCATATTTTTTTGTCCTTGATTTTGATTTGTAATTGAGCGTTGAGGAGTTTGTCTTATTAGGAGTATTGTTTTTTGTCTCTGTAAAATAACTTACGTTAATTCTATAAAATTTATGTATAAACTTTATTAATACAGTTTTCGTGATAAGAATATTTACATTACTATCTATTATAACTAAAAGTACTCTAGTAGTCTAATTTAAATATCTTTGTTTACTACTGAAAAGTTTTTTATTATTAATGCCTTTGTACTGGTTTGTTTTCATTGGTGGAACCTTCTTCGCCTAAAATCTGTACGTTTCTCACCTGCTTCCTCGGAGGAGCAGCGGTTGTCAGTTCCGTTGCCGGTGCTGGAGTGGGCATGTAGTCTGGATTGATTGCGAGCATTAGCATCTTTAACAGCAATGCCTCTCTTACTTCTACAGGTAAATACTCTGGCATATCGTCTATGTGATTCGAAGAGGCCCCAGCGTTATCGTAAGGGCGAGAGTACCGCCTACGCGGGACGTATCGCTGGCTTTCATACTGCTGGTTATCGTAGTTAGAGACCTGGTTTTGATAAACATCTTGTCTGTACTGTTGGTCGTATCTATAATCATAGCGATCATCGTCTTGATAGTTCTGTTGCTGTCGATTGTAGTCATACTCCTGTCTGTACACTGGTTGAGGTTGATATGGAATCATTTGATCCATCAGAGACTGTAATTTTGCCTGTCTCAGGATAAGAATATGAAGCAAACGCTTAAGATCTCTGGTACTCACGGGAGCTGATATGCGAGGCACGTCATCAATAGGCTCATAGCGTTGGAAGAGAGGCGGTGGCGCTCTATATGGATTGACAAATCTTGCTTGATAACTTTGTATTGGAACTCCTCGCTCGTCCACTGGTATCGGTATTATTCTTGTAACTGGTCTCACTTCATACGGGACGGATGTCGGTTCGGCCGTTGGAGCTTTCAGCTGGGCATGGTTTGGTTCCTTTAAAAACTGCTGATCCAATACTTTGTTCTGATATTCATATTGGAGAAAGGGCCGCTGGTTACCTATGGGTACGGCTGCTCCAGGGTTGTCTCTTAAATACTCATCTGTACGAAATTGGACTGTTGCTGTTGGACGGTGATATATGGGCTGTTGATGATACAATCTATCGTCAGGCTCTCTCTGAAGAGGAATATGCACTACAGGAATAGCCGTAGATGTTAGAATGGTCTGTTGATCAAATACTCGTCCCGTACTAGCTTCTATGGTTGTTTCGTCAGCTTCTTGCGGTATGTCTTGATACTGACGATGAATTTGCTGCCTCGCGGCTACCAAAGAATGAATGGGGACCAATCTGGCACGCGGTGTTGTAGTAGTGAACAGTGGACGTACCGTACCTAAAGAAAGATGACTCCCGTAGACATCAGTAGAATCATCTCCCATAGACTGCTGCAAGCTCACCATGTGGGGATTTGGACTAGTCCCAGTTAATTCACGCCGGATCGCATTTTTGTTCTCAGGAGAACTTTCTTTAACATCTTCATACACTGGCTTTACTGTTGGTGGTAATTTTGTTGTAGTCTGTTTAGGTATTAAGTCGTCTTTTCCAGACGCTGGCACGGGTTTTAAGAGTTGGGTCCGAGTGTTAATAATTTCATCTTTGTGTTTATAGAGATTCACGACACTGCTTGTAGTTTCCTCATTGTTTTGTTCGGTTGTGGTCTCCGTATTCAAAGGAGCTCGAGTGGAACCTGTTCTTCTTCGAGGAATCGGTTGTATTACAGTTCCTCTTGTTGTTGCACTGGCTCTCGTTGGATATACAACTGTTGCTAAAGGTCTTCTCGTCGTTGATGATATCGTCTTGTTCACTCTCACGACCATCATTGGTGTACTGGGAGTGGTACTAGTTGAGACTGGAACAGGCGTACTATCACCCGACGATGTATATGTCACGCGTTTGATCTCACCATCTTGATCAATATAGCCAAATGTACCTTTAACGTTGCCTTGGACATCTCGGCTTTCTATCTTAAAAGTGCCATCGTCTGCTTCATAGCCGATCGTGTATGATCCATCTTCGTTAAGGCGCCGTATCTGTTTGACGATCTCGACCTTCGTGGGGTCCGCTGTTTCGCTGGCTTTCAGGATTTCCTTGGTGCCATTTTTGGCAGAGTCGATGTCTGACACTTGAGTCGAGTTTGTTGCTCCAACTATTGTGAAATACGCGTAAAGTGCGGTGAGTATGAGGAGGTTCATCTCGCTGGGACAGCCCGCAGAGGCATGACGGCGATACGTCGCGCCCGAGCTCTCGGGTCCCCTATATAAAATATTTCCCCACTCACGTCCTCGCCGTGCGAACGCCTTACGCAAACACCACCATTGTTGTCACTTTATTATCTGAAACGGAAAATCTTTTTTCTGCACATACTGGTGCTGTAATCTCAATTGTTTAATTGTCCATACGAAAAGTGCGTGCGCATACGGACAGTATAGTTTATGTTCGGTTATTTGTTATTGGTATTAAGGTAATATAAATACTTTTTTTTTAATATGTGAGAGAACATTTAATTTTTATCGGTCTATTGTTGTGAATTGTCCGTCCATTGTTTGCACTACTAACCGACAAGTCAATGTCATAATAATTACAAAACTTTGGGTCGACTATAAAATGAAACAGTTTGCCCTTAACAGAAATCTTTTCTATTCAAAGCTAGGCATGAGAGTAGCCTATTATAATGTTCAAACCCATTAAAGCCCTTGTATTTAAAAGAACATTCTGGAGTTTATAATCAGCTACACCTGATTCAACATGCAAAAGGTTTGGACAAATTTAAAACAAAATACATTAGCTCCTAATCTGCGTCTATTTATCTCTCAAAACCACTTGTTGCCGTGATTAATTATTAGCAATACAGACTGAAGCGTGAGAAAGAGAACTGTTTGGTGTCATAATTATGTGCGAGGAGTATTCATCGTAATAACTTTGTAATTACAAAAAACACTAAACACTCATAAAAAGTAGACATATAGTACTGTGCAATAACAAAACATTGCGTATTGTACTTAGCATAAATGTGCTGCTTTATATTGTGTTTATTTAGTGTCGGCACAATAGAGACTTTTCATGTTTTTTGTAATTAGTAGGTATTACAGAATATATTCAACGTCTTGCAAGAATAATGTTGTTTTATGGAGAATGAAGCTGGACAGGATATAATTAGCTAAATGCTTTCAGCCACTGCGAGTGAAATAGTGCAATGGCTGAGTGGCTGAGTGCTACTCCTTGCAGGCATCTATTTTACCGATTCGAGTAACTTGGAACTATTCAAGACAGACTTTTATAAACCTTATAAATTTCAATGATTTCTATTATTTCAATTTCAATGAAAAACCCTAGGAGGATTTTTCGTAGATATATTTAGTAGAACTATGGTCCATTAATGTCGATACACTTTCACCGGTTTAATGTTAGTTCATTGATGCCTCTGCTATTAAAATCCTGGAGACGGAAACTTTTTAAAGGGTTAACAGAAAGTCACAGTTGTGTAGCAGAAAGTTTCTTGTTGTAAAGCCCGTAGTTTTGATACACATAATATCCATATGATTATAGTAAACGTTTAAGTCCGTTTTACAGTGTGCGGACAAACGTCATCATAAAGAAATGGACTATATAGCAATTCATAAGTGTTCTTGGTTGTACAGCGAATTTGTTCACTGTCAATTACAATTCTTAGATACATATATGTATATCTTCACGCTTTGTCGCTCACAGTATACAGAGAGTACTGATTGCCAAATATCTCTGCCCTTACAGACCTGCCGCGCTTATTTTACATTGATCAATTCATATCTTTTTGCATTAATTATTTTACAAGTCACGATCTATAATGGTACTATGATGGTACATTTTCACCATATATCCTGAGTCGCTTTTTTGCCTC
>DWDW01002235.1:0-10447 GCA_018245635.1 Mimoniades versicolor eupheme | reverse complement strand
CACACGCACACGCACATACACATGCACAAGCACACGAACACGCACACGCACACGCACACGCACACGCACACGCACACGCACACGCACACACACACACACGCACACACACACACACACACACACACACACACACACACACACATTCACATACCCCCACCACAATGTGTTTTGGTATAGGTATCTGTATCTCTGTATATACGCTAAGATTATATTAATCACGTAGTTAATTGGTAAATGACATTACCGCTACGCCTCGTTGCCCAGAGGATAATTGGTCGCCTTTGGTCAACTAAATGATTATAATGTAATACAGCATTATACGAAGGTGACTAATACAAGTTTGTATTTAAAAAGGTCCTATTTTAGTGTGTGTAAATGAACATATGTATATTATGAATCTATTTGTGAAAACATTCAACGAAGAAAAATTGAAACTAAACATAACAGATACATTGTATCAGATATGTAACTGATACATATCGTATGTATGTAACTAGCAAGAACTTTGCATTTTATGATTTTAAAATAACTAACAGTAGAATTAAAGGTATCGCACTTAATATCTATAGTGGGAGAGATGTGATCAATAAAATAAATAGTCACTAGACTTTCTGGAACAGTCTTGTCTCTTGACGTAGTGATGTCGTTCGGCGGAAACAGATACGCTTAGCTTTGTAGCCACCGTTTTTGCATGGAAAAAGGCACGGAGACCTAGAAGCGTCAGCAATACGAGAGCTTGAATGTGATCTGAAACGGCCCGCAATATAAACGGGATCGAAAGATGGTTCGGATAAAATTTGACTACACTCAAAACCCCTAAACTAGAAATCAAAGTTACGGGGGTCGCGATCGATTTACGTCTACTCCACCGCCGCCCACCAACCCTTTTTACCCTCCTAGGCCCACTTAAGCGCGACGTACAATCTATAAGATATATTTGCAACAAATCTGAAAATTCTCCTCGTTTATCCTCATCCGAAATTAATTGATTTTAATTTATACACGGCTACATTTTACATTAATGGAACAGGCGTTTTGTATATATTTCTTTGTTGTACAGTTTGTAACGTAAGTTACAGTGGAGAAGTAATTTTAATTCGTATATAACGAAATCAAAATGTACGGTGTGTAGGCATGAAATATTCTACACTAGTATACATATGTATATGTACATATGTACATATGTATACATATGTATATGTACATTCCATTGTAATTCCTTATGTTCCTATAAATACATAATTGTTGACAGATTTTTGTCAGTTTTCTGCTCGGGCTTTTCCATTTATAATGTAAACAATCACGCCTGTTTTCTTCGAAGAGGTAGGCAGAGGAGTACACTCCCAGGATTCACCTGTGATGTTATGCGTCCCACCATGGATTAGGTGGTGAGCCTATTGTCATACATAGATCCTGAATCCAGTCCTCGAGCTATTTCTAGGGGTTTCTAGGGGAAAAACCTAACAGTATCCTAGCCGGTAATCTAACCAGGAACATCTCGATCGACGGTTGAGCCTTCTCTTGCTACTACTTGACCAACCATGCGGTCAGTAACGGTTGTTCAATGAAAATGTGCTATATGGTAAAATATGCTTATATGGAAATTACCGACGGCGCGTACGGTTGCCGTACATATGTAAGTATGTACCGCCCGATGAAAAGAGAACATAACATAGCCTGTAGGTATAGATTTCGACATTCATCGTGACTAACCTTCAAACCCGCCCCCAGTACCTGTTTCATTAAGAATCGTTTCTTTTATTGTCTACCCGTATTTTCCTCCGAGGCGTTATTAGTGGAGCGTGAAAGTAATAACTCTGCAATTACGCGCGCGACTTGTGCTCGTGGTGCGTTAAACATACACAATTAGAATTAACATCATTAAAATTAATGTAAATCCGTTTGTTAAGTTTTATATGACCTATTTATTACAATCGATTTTTTTAAGCAATAGAATAGATTACATGAAAGTAAAATAATCTCTCCGAATTTAGGACAAAAAATTTTATTAACGAGTATCTAATTACAAAAAATTTAATTTTTTACGTACCACGAAGCCCGTTGCGAACGGTTCGTTATCCATAAATAGGTACTCAATATTAGAGTAGATTATTACCATAGTAACGGCTAATTTATTTACGTTCCATAAAATAAGCACAAAATCGTCTCATGAGGGTTGAATCGTTTTATTGACCGTCGACCTTATGAACACAACCCAACAAGGACGTAACCCCATCTGATACAATTCTAACGGCAATTGCATACAGATTCCGCTCCTACTCGTATATTGTACCCGAGTGTGATGTAACAAAGCACATGCCTATAACATGCCATGTGTCATGTTGCTGCGATAAATCGCATCTACAGCGGTCACCTATAGTCAGGTGCGCGTTACATTTAAAACGAAGTAAAAACTGAAGCTTTTCATTCTATTTACAAGTATTATAACTTAAGGGACAAATAAAATATTTAAATGAAATATTATTAGGAAGTGCACAGGATGCATGATACGATGTATTTCAAGCCTTATTTGTATAACGAGCGAAGTATCGTTTGGCGGAAGTCCATCCGTCATAGACACATTCTGTAAAATGTCTTCTAAGAAAATTTTACTTCTACATCTGATTCAATTGCGACTGACAATTTTATTTTATTAAATCATAAGTTAAGTGGACTACTTTGTGAAGGAGACATCTTATATAGTTCCATATACATTTTAACTGTTATCTTTTTCTTTCTTGTCCAATATTTCCTCGAACTAGACCGGTAGAACGAAAAATATTATTCCCATGTTCAAGCAATTGGAAAATTATATTCCATTTCTCGCTGTTTTTTACATAAACACTTTGTAAAAGTTTGAAATGTACAATTTGGGTACGAATATTCAATCTTTATATCAATTATTATTCTTTCCAAACTTTCACAAACGAAATAAATGAAAAATCGAAAACGTTCAAAGCGGTCCGTTTCGAATTATGTCAAAGCACCTTTGAAGAAATTAAAATCATTATTACGTTTTAAAACCGGTACGTTATAAAGCGTTACTAAACACTCGTAAATTGAAGCACACGGGATCTTATAAAATATATATTTTACAAAGACGGAATCGTAACTCCGCCATTGTAAATCCTATTAAATAATGTATTTAATAGCGTAACATAAAATACTAAATGAGTACAGGAAGACGGCTTCACTGTTGCTTTTACAATGGCAAGATATAAATTCGTGATTGTTATCGTCATAGAATCGTAAAGTCTAGGATGGATTAAGGTTGACATAGTGGCTACTAACGCTAGTACAAGTTTTGTTTTATGAACTTTTTTTATATCCAAAAACTGTTTCTATTAGTTTTCGTGTTTATTTTGTTAATAAAAATCCCGCTGTTATATTTTACAAGAGCAACTTCTTAAAATGTAGTAATTGCTAGAGTTACCTACTGAAAAACTAAGCCGTGATACATTGATACGTGAAGTATTGATATGAAAATGGAGCCCCTCCAAAGCGCTTTTCAAGCAGTACTATGAAAGAACTGTACAGAGCGAATACCATCTTAATTGGGCACTTATGCGTCTTTTCTATTAAAGGTGGATGCCTGTATCGATGTAGTGTATTTCGTTGCCATATCATAACTCAGCCAAACTTTTTCTAACGTTAGTAATCCTCCTAAATATAGTGTTAAAGAGACTCACTGAAATATTTTAAACATTAGTAGGCGTAAGCATCTGGGCAAAGGGACGTCACCAAGGCTACCCTCTAAACATCACTATGGATACGTATTAAATACCTTGAAATATATATCGTATAAGTTATTTATTTAATAGACGGTAGGTACATATGAAATTATTTATTAATAATAATTTCTGATGACATTTTCTTGTCTCATACATTTCAGAATGTGATTTTTCAGTAAACGGGCTCAGTTTCTGAAGTTACTTTTCATAAGTATGCCTATACATACATATACGCGTAATATAAGGTCTTGACTATTGTCTCATGTGACGCTAAGTGTTGCATATAAAGTGCGTATTCAGTCTTGTCTTGAATAATGCCAGACCACACGAATCGGGAGAATTGGATATATGGCATGGTAAATACAGCTTAGGTTGTTAATTCGATATTGGTGATGGATAGATATTCGATATACACTTCTGAGACACGTCTATCTGAGAGATTTGTTAGCGACCCAACAATTGGTAATAGAGATTACTAAGTACTGTGAATCATGACAGTCGTCGATCACATCCGTCCCGTTCGCTGTATCTCCTATACCATTGGCTCACTAAAGCGAAATGTATCGCTAAATATGCACTATTTACTATTGAAATATGTCACTTACATTAAGTCCAAAATATGTATAGAACACTTAGCAAACATACTAGTCGCATAATAGTACAAATCGTCTGACCTCGATCGTGTTACATACGAGAACGTTGCTAGTAACATACGCGTATAATTGGGTTACACGCAAATACGTCATTGGCTCCAGTTGTTGTCCAAGCGTAATTAATTGCGGATACAAGCAGAACAAATGCACGGATTCGATAGTGAGAATGATCAATGGAGTTCGCGAGCCCATTAAAAGTAGAACAAAATATTGATATGATATACATATGTATTTACATTATAATATGTTGACAAGATTGAATAAAATACGAGAGCGTTTCTTTACGAAGACAAAGATATTTTAACAAATGATTGCCAATAGGCATCAACAAATATCATTTCCACGCGATTTGTTTATTCTCAGATTTAGGTTGTCGTCTTCTTTGCTGACGGTTTCCGACGTAGCATAATATGGTGGCGTAACGCGATACCGAGCGTAGCTGTCGCCATAAAACAATAACGATGACGAACAAAGATAGCCGTTGTAACCGCTATTTTTGTAAAACTGACATCTCATTAAAATTATCACCAAGCTCAATTCGTTTAAAATCAATTATATTATTGATCTTATTACATTAAAATAATTATTATATTAACGTCATAATACATTTACTTTGCAAAATTGCGTCTCTCTTAAGGTAATTTATTTTTTCAAGCGCTAAGACATAATCGAGCTCTGTCTCAGGTGAACTTTTTGGATAATCCAAACAGGCAATCGGCTGCTTAATGTTGTCGATCGTAAAATGTAAGGCAACTTTATTATACATGCAGCCATTGCGCTGTCCTGTTAAAGCTCGAACTATTAATGACAGTACGGCTACTATCGTATGTACAATCTCAGCGAGATAATACTGAGTACGACCCAAGAGGTTCCTTTAAAGCATTCGCCATTCGTTGTTAGATTATTCCATAAACCCGTCTTTCTTTTATATGGCGTATATGTTGATGTAAATTAATAAATTCTAATATTTTTTTACGTACGTACGTGAAGTTTTGTATTTTTTTAATATATGAAGAACGGGAAGTGATTTTGTAAGAAGCAAAGTGATGTAGAACTATATTTGTAAACTTTTGTTTACGTATGGAGGAAAGTGTGGCAAGAGATTCCTTCGTATGTACGAGTAGCTTTACCGAATCTTTTAACCTAATTCTCACATACTTCAATAGGCAAATTCAACATATATATTTTGTAATGTCTTTGGCCTGTGTCCAGCAGTGGATGGAAACAGGCTGATGATGATGGTGATGATGATGATGATGATGATGATTTTGTAATAATATTGTTGTAATATTTTAGTCTGTAAAAACCGCCAAAGCGCGAAATCTTAAGGAAAGAAAGATGTTGCTATAATTTATGAATATTTATATTCTCCGTATAACCTTAGGGTAATAATAATTATTGAGGAAATCTTAATAAACTTAAAACATGATCATAAGTGTAAACAAACATTATACCGTATACAGAGGCAGGCTTCTAACCAGTTTTGTGACTGATTGCAATGAATTATGTACATTTTCTCTGGAACTGTACCAACAAAATTAATTCGCTAGTAACCAATAGAGAATAATTTAACAAGTTGACTAGAATTTTCCTTCCAGCAGTACCTAAGTTATAAACGGTAAGCTCATTTAATAAGTTTACCATTTTGTGAAGTTTTTAAAGTAACGCAGCGCCACTTATAAATTTATAAAATTCCACCAAACACAAATTGGGTTGCACAAAAGTTCGTACTTTGTAGTTGAGACCCCTTCATCTTACTTAAAACTATCTAATTAAGTTTATTATAAATTGTACCTTATGAGTACATATCTATACATATAATAAAACTGTAACTAATCGCTGTCTGTACATGGCAAATATATTTAAAAATTCATAATGGGGGATCTTTATACACGCAAGAGAACCCAAAACAATGTTTTTTCATTTTGTCCGTTTGTCTGCATGTCTGTAAGTTTGTGCACGCTAATTTCAGAAACGGCTTATCTGATTTGAACGCAGTTTTTAGGATTATATTGTGACGGCTTCATTTAACATTTAGTGTTTTTTCATTTGAATCGGTTAACAAATAAGGAAGTTATACTCCTTCACTCAAAAACTACAGAACGGAAATCGATGAAACTTTGAAGTGTTATAAAAAAAGGAATATTTCAATATTTGAATAATATCACTATAAACAGTACCACTAGTAATATAATTGATTAGAAACTACTCTTAAATAACTATTACCTTAACTTGTTTACGTCGATATTATGTTAATGTAGTTGAGAGTGTGGCACAAATTGGAATGCTGTATGTATTACTCAAGATTGAGAGTAACTGAAAAACGTCTAAGAGACTTAAGTACATTTTTAGCAAAGATTAATAAAGTATGTAATATAAAAAAATATCTACAAAATAGATTACACCATCAACATTTTAATGAACGCTAAGCGCTTAATCCTCGAATTTATTATTGTTATTATTCATGGCTTAAATCAGGATAATCAGGATAGAGGAGCATAGAATAAGTACAAAATTCATTATTTTGTCGAACTAATTGGATTACCAGTAGCTGGTAATAAAAGGTTTAAGTTTCTTATAATTTTAGTAACAGAGACGATACGAAAGAACAACAAATGGCTCATGAATTTAAGATTATATAGAAAGTTGTTATGATCAATTTAAAAATAGGTAATCGGGCAATAGTATTTTATAACATCGGCTATGGTCAAATACTTAGAGACCATTCGTTCGTTAACGTAGCGAATAGACCGCATCACCACCAAATAATATAGATAATATATAAGACAGATAAAATTTAAGTATAAATACATTTGATTTTTTTTCGTTTATCGGTTCCGGATCCAATAATTCTTTGGCGATATTTGCTTACATGGAACTATTTCCTGAAGACAGGAATCACACGGGCTTGGGGTCGGTCTCGCAAAATTGAGAGCCAGAAAATAACATTATTGACAAATTAAAATAAATGAAATAAGAAATGTACTGGTTATGCGAGGGAACAAACACGTTGATTATATTGTCAAAGTAACATTTAGCTGTCGTATAAGAGTCAAATGTAGAGTTAAATTATTTACTTAAAGGATATTAAGGCAAGTGGAACTAAATACGTATTAATACAAATAATTATACGACATAAATGTGTGTATTTTATATAATTTAGAATACATCGATTTACGTAACATCACGGCTATAACCGCTAAAGAGATAAGCTGGGGCGAGTAGAGAAGTGAGATGAGCCTATTATTACCTTACACTGGAGACACATCTAGACTCACAACTGCTACTAAACATTTCCATTTTGTCAAATCTAATAATAGTAACCCACCCGAGGTTAGAACCCAAGACCTTTCGCTCAGCAGTCACGCTTGCAACTATTCGACGTTACATCGATTTAATGATTTGTTAATAATAGCTGTTGAAGGGTTCGTTTGTATCATTAACCTAATATACGACAAGTGAACTCATAATGGTGTCGGTGAGCGCGCTCAAATCGAGTCAGCTTGTAAGTCACGTAATGAAATGTCCATAAATAACACTTGAGCTCGAAGTTCCCTATAACATTTTGATTGTCAATTTATGTTCCGGATCGAAAGAACGTGTTCACCCATACTTTTATGATATTAATACTAAGTATAATGGAATGTATGCACATGTATGAAATCGACACGCCGTACTATGTACTTCAAGCTTGTCAAAAGACGATGTTCTAAATTTTCGCCCATCACTTCAGAACGTGACTTAAAAGTAACTGGTGAAACGTGGCAGTGTTCTACGTTCCTCAGCCTACCTCTTCGGGGATTACAGGCGTGAAGTTACTTCAGTACGTCACTGCTATTTAATTAGAGTGTTATACATACTATTATGACTTTAAATACATACACACATAACGTTATAAGTAACAGATTTATATTGAATTATACTGATTCTATACAGTTAATTATACATATATAGACCAAGTGTACATAATTGCCAACTTGGCTAATTTGGTTAAATGTTAGATCATTCATAAAACGCATTTCATGAAAACATAGTCGTAATTTAAACCTATACAAATTCAACATTTTCCTTCCATGATTCCCGGCAAAATATTCTACTTCAGGATTTAAACTTTGCGAAATTGGCGGCGGCTCTCAGTAAACTGCTCTTAATACAAGCCTCGCGTGGATGGGTAATAAAATTTATTAAGTGCGCTAACGCAGTTACCCGCCGTGGAAGGGGCATTTATTATGTTACCGTTTGTGTATATCCATTGGATGCGACTTTAATGTGAAAAAACTATATGATTCAGATTATATTCACAAGTTCATATACAACACTGCTATGTTGGTCGTGTCGGTTGCAAGCACGATTGCCGATCTAGTGGTCTCGCGTTCTAGTCCGGGTGAAGCACTATTGGATTATTCAAAATGTTTTTAGTAGTGACTCGGAGTCTGTATACGAGCCTGGTGTATTCAAGAGATTCACCACTGCATGCTGGGGCGCATTGTTATTATTAAAAATGTTCACGTCGTCCATCCAAATGATTATTTAATGAAAAAATTAATTTATCAGAATTGTCTACCTATTGCGTTTTTACAATAGCTGTAAATAAAAAAAAAAGTTGCAATGAGTCCGATGTATTGTTGACAGATGTCGAATACAATTACGACGATGACGAAGGCAGCGACGGGGACCGCGAGCTGCGCCCCGTAGCGCGCCGCACCGCGAAGCATATCGCGGCTGGCGAGGAGCGACCCCGCATCAACTCCAGCCAACAAACCACGCCCACCGATGGTAAGTACTACATTCTTCTAGTTCTTCTTCAAATGCTTCTCCAACTAGTGAGGTATGGCGGTCAGCTATTTGTATCCATCCTTATGATACTACTACTAGCTACAAGTCACTATGCATAATCAGGTGCAAAAAGTAATGGTACACAGTCTACTGCGTAACAGTTATGAGACAAAGTAGCATATTCAGTATATAAAAAAAAACATTTGTAGGATAATTTCAAAGATCCTATAAGTAGTTGACAGTGTTTTAAATAATATTTCGTAATCAAAACAACACAAATGTCTTACTTATTTAACTAAAAAAAGTACTTGTATAACCATCAATATGAGTCATCAGCCGTCCTTGGACGAGCGTCTGAGGCTAGACGACGCTTTTGATCAATGACCGGGTAACTAGTTCGATAAAAATAATATGCACGAACACGTGGGCTTTGGCCTTGTTCTGCGAGACGTTTAGTTCTGGGAATTGGTAATCAAGCAGGAGTGCCCGAAGATAGCTTGTTGGTGACACATTTAATATTAAAGTAAACGTCGAATTCCGAGAATCGAGATCTTCGTTTAGACTATTTATTCTTATTATGGCAAAACGATTTATGCCCAACCTGAACAATAAATATGTATATGCAGGTACATCAATTACGGCATCGTTCGACATGTTGCAAATTGGCGGATATGAAAATATTACGTATGAGTATGTGTATGTATGTAGGTACTTGTAAGTATGTTAAATGTATAGGCATGTGTGCACTCGTAAGTATGTAAAACGACTATATATTATGTCAGAGTAATTCTCGCTAAAACCATTAAGTTAATAAGTAAGTATAATTAAGTAAGTACAAAATGATATTATTACATTATTTACTATCCCAACTGATGAGGGAGTCAGGTGTAGGGCCTGATGAATGTATTAGAAGCACTTTAGGTCTTCTGGGACGGACATTGTTGAAACTCGACACTCTCTGTCTACACCGTGAAGAACGTGGCTTGGAATACAATATTATTATTACCATTTAATATAATTGAAATATTTCTGTAGTATATTTGTACGTTAATATTTTACTTTTCGATATACATAATTATGTCCCCCTTGTTAATACTTTCCAGTAGCACGTTAACATCCATGAGTCTATAGAACCAGTCATGTTCTTGAATTTCTTGCCCCTAACACGTACTACTATTAAATATTACTAAATATATGTTACTAAATTACTACTAACTATTAAATAACAAATATTACTACTAAATTGATGTTATTCAAAGAACACCTCTGCTTAGCGAAATATATTAG
>DWDW01002234.1:0-10447 GCA_018245635.1 Mimoniades versicolor eupheme | reverse complement strand
CCCGGTATATGGCAATAGGCTCACCACCTGTTCCATGTGGGACTTAAAAGTAACTGGTGAAACGTGAGAATGTTCTAAATTCCTCTGCCTACCGCTTCGGGGATTACAGGCGTGAAGTTACTCTTTTTTTTATATATCTTTTTCTTTTTCCTTGCAATCCTCTTCTAATGTCACTGTTAGGCATAGGTATGTCTCACAACTTCGGGCGAACATTTTGAGGAAATAGGAGTTAGTGGTCAGCTCATATTTCCGAATGTTTCTGAACACCTTTAACCCGTGTAATCAGCTCTACTGATTGCTATATAACAATAAAAATTAAGATTCAATCGTTAATGTGAACTTAAATGACATAAATGCTGTATTAATATGACGAGTGCGCGCACCGTTGCTCTACTGAAGATATCGTTTACAATCATCAACTATGCTAAGGCTATGAGCATTTATTTTTCTACATTGTATGACACGTGCAAATTGTGTAAAATTTATATGTAAAATACAACATTTTTGACCACTTGTATCTTGCGAAAGTTGAAAGCGTTCTGGGGAGTCGTAAACTTTGAATTGGATTAAATTGTATTATTATAGATTTTTATGTCAATTACTTAATTTAATACAGCCTAAATATTGCATGAAATTAATAAAATGATTCAATAAAACCTAAGTAACATAATCAGATAGACATCGATACTTTATTGATGTTTTTGCATTCTTTAGTCGTAATTAGGATGTTAATTATAATAAAGAAGAACATGCACAATAGCGTGAACAAATTACAATACTGTACAATAGGTAAATAATTATAATATTGTAGAGAAATACATAAATATTGTCATGCCTATTTCCCGTAGCAGTAGTAAGTGTAATAACGTTCGGATAAATTTCATTCACTTCTATATCTATTAAACAATACATGCTTGTATGTTAAAGATGTGGTACGATACGAAATTATACGCGATATATACGTACATATGTATTTATATTAAATCCTTCACTAACTATTCAAGGAAATATTCGATAGCGCTGTAACCAAAAGCTGAAGTAAATTACCCAGTCCACTCGATCGCAGGTGTGTCAAAGGCATAGTTGAAAAGCTGTGAGCCCTACTGACGCTGAATTTATTAGATATTCAGCAATATCGCACTAGTAAATTTACACCCGTATTCGCCGAAGTGTTAGGCAAAGGAATGTAGAACTCTTCCACGTTTCACCTGTTAGCCGGTGGAAATTTCTGCCTACCCTGATAGAAAATAGACGTGACAGTAGTTTATTAATAAGTATAGATGAAGTTTATCGTTTGAGATTACTTTGGAATTAGAACACCGCTTCTAGAATTGTCCCAAGATATTTATTTACTTATAAGCCTTGTATAACATATGTAATATTAAAAGTTGGGTCAAGAATAACTTTGCTTCAATTTGAACATACTATAATGTTTAATAATACTGGTATTTAATATGTTGAATATGTTGTAAAATTCAGTCAAATATTGAAATGATACCAGCATTAATTCATTATGATTATTACCAATCGAAAATACTTCCATAAATGTTACGCGTAGAAACAATATAGCCTACTAAGTGGATTATATCGCCGTCAAGAACTATGCTAAGCTGGTTTTATCCTCGCTATAATCTTCTTGACTGGCCCTATGTAGTTTCGACTGTACATAGCGTTATGTACTTAGCTACAATGTAGCAGTAATATTATTTTGGGACGATTCAGTGGCGATGTCACACACACAGACACACGATGTCAAACTAGGCGGAGCTTGTTGTCTAAACCATACAAATATATTGTATACAGTTCTAAGTACTCATTTATATAAATTATTTTATTGCCATAAAAACTAATATCTGTCGTCATTATCAGCCTAAGGCCACTAATGGTCACAGGACTCTGCTAAATGGATTTAGACCACAATCCACCCGCTGGGCATGTGCGTAGGGGATAATATACGTATGTGTTTATCACACAACTTATTACTTTATGTTCTCACCACCTATTCCATAGCGGGGCCGTAAACGTAACCGGTGAAACGTGGGAGTGTCCTGCATTCCTCTGCCTACCTCTTCGGAGATTACAGGCGTGAAGTTACGTCTTTATTACTTTATGTGGAAATCGAACAAATGACCACCTACCTAAAGATTTTTAAACCACTATCTGGTTAACCCAGACGTCGTAGTTTACTGTTTTTTCCATTGCCCGTAACTAGATTTGCTGGAAATCGACAAATTGATTGACAGCCGCGCGTTACGACCTGTATGTTTCTGTGGTATTTATATTCGTGAAAGTGAAAGTCGCAAAGCCTACATGTTTCATTTCAAGTATATTAGTGCGTGCGTTCACTTTAAATTTGCATTAATTAGCGAATTATAGGAGTTCTTGTATGATAGTCAGAGAATACGAGTGTCAAATGTTTTCTATTATTAAAGATATCACGTATTTCTTTTATATTTGCGAAAACTTTTTTCTTATAATGATAAATGGTCTGAACTTTTTAGACTAATTATCTGTTAACTGCAATTTTCCGTAAGTCTTAATAAGTGGCAAATGGCGCCAGGGAAAATAATTAAATTTCCAAGGCTTTAAACGATTTCATTAGCAAATAAAATGTTTAATTGTAATACAAACGGCTTATTACGTTATTATTACGTAAGCACACTGCTTAACTACGGTATGTTTAGTTAACGGCACAATTTATGAGAAATATTAAGAACTATTAATATAACGAATATAACTGTAATTATTTAGCAAATAGCTTATTGACTGAATCGTTTTCCTACCGTTTTGTATACACTGTGCCTCGTACCCAGGTTATTGCAAAGGTCAAAGAGGTTTTAAAAAATGACACTTTAAGCATCACTAAGCCAAGGTCTCATCTCTGGCAAGTGTGTTGCGGGCATAGGAATTTATGACTGGCGTTATTATAGCTAAAACTTGTAGTGACGTAGTAAAGCGCAGTATACACACGGTGATGAAAGGAGCACGTTATTAGCAACATAAAGGAGTCATTAAACAGTATCTTGCGGCTTGCCATTGTTCTTACTGCGAATAATGAATTGAGAATGTTGTGGAAGTGTGTTATGTATTGTGTAGATTTTACTCTTCAAAAAGTTACATCGTAAGTAAAATTTATGTTATTAAATGCAGATTAATTGCTTAGAAAGGTTTTTTAAGATTATAATAATTATCAATATTTGTATCGTTTTCATGTTGAACTCGGATCTCGTCTCGCATTGTAAAGATTTAAATAGTACAAAAATACGTAACATCACGCCTGTAATCCCCGAAGAGATAGGTAGATATATCTAGAACACTCCCAAGTTTCACCAGTTACGTTTACGTTTGAGCCTATTGCCATATATATACCGGGCACGTATCCAGACTCCGAGTCACTACTGGAAAATCTAAATTAGAAAAATTTAGTAGTGCCACACCTGGGAATTGATCCCAGGACCTCCCGATCGGCAGTCGCACTTGCAATCAATTCGACCAACGAGGCAGTCAAATAAATTAAACAGTTAAATAGGAAACCTGTATAAAAATTGTGTAAAAATATATTTTTACCGTAACATCATGCTTGTAATCTCCGAAGAACTAGATATTGAATAACAGTCGCGGCTGCAACTATTCGATCAACGAAGCAGCAAAATATTTTTTACTTTAATTTTGGCGTCCAACGTGGTGCTCGGCGATTATATCTTATACATAATTATGTACAATCAAAGTCCTCTAAAATGTAACAATAGCCCCTATTTATAAATAAAAATAGTCATTTTATAGAAGTTTTATTATTAATACAATAAACACTACAGCTACTAGTATTATGCATTTTACTTTTTTCATTTTGTCGCCCTCCTCGACCTTACATAAGTTAGTACGACATCAAAGAACCAAAAACTACTGACCGAAAACTTGGCTTCGACACTTTTTTCACGCTTGAAGTAACACTAAATATTCCACTGTTTTAGTTAATTTCCTCATTTGGTTTAAATCATGAAATAACATACGTCTAACAATGCGAGATACGTTTTTATAATATATTTGTGTGGATATCAAGTGTGTGATAATATATCGAGTGGTCAAGCGCAATCGCGGAACACCAGATTCTAGGTTCAAATCCCAGATGGGATAATATTGGATTAAAAAAAGTAGCATCACGCCTATAATCCCCAAAGAGGTAGACAGAGGGTGTAGCACACTCCCACGTTTCAGCAGCTACGTCTACGTTCCAGTTCCGTTCCTTATTGCCATACGCCGGGCACATTTCCAGACTCCGAGACACAACTAGAACATCTTGGATTTTTTAACTTTTCTATGTTCTAGTAGTAACTTCTAGTTGTGGTTCGGAGTCTGGAAGCTGGATTTGTACTCAGAGTATGGTAATAAGCTCACGTCCTCTTCCATAAAATAACGTTAATTTGGTGACTTCTGAAACACTGAACCGTACGATTCTTATCTGCCTACCTCTTCATGGATTACAGGCGTGATGCTACGTTTTTTAAGCAATTGTACTCGTGGTACTTTGACGGCCTCGTTGGTCGTGTTTGTTGCAAGTGCGACTGCCGATCGAGAGGTCCCGGGTTCGATTTCCGGGTCGAACACCACAAATTTTTCTAATTTAGATTTTCTAGTAGTGGTTCGGATTCTGGATATGTGCCCGGTGCATGGCAACAGGGTTACCACCTATTCCATAGCGGGACGTAAACTTAATCGGTGAAACGTGGGAGTGTTCTGCATACCTCTGCCTACCTCGTCGGGGACTACAGGCGTGGAGTTACTTGTACTAAGTTCCTACATAACATTGGTAGATACTCGTAACTCTACTTGTAAATAAGTCTGCAGCTTCTACCCAAGTTTCCGCATGAAAATAAAATATACTTTTCACAGCGATATGAATTTTAACATCACAAAAGAGGTCCTCATTCTGTTATTTAAAATGATAATACAGGTACCTAATTAGACTTTAAATAATATATAAGTTACGCTTTGATGTTAACTTTTTTTATTCCAAGCAATTCAGTACGAGTCCTATAAGCAAATATTCAATATTGAAAACATAATTACATAAATGACTAAATTCAGAGATGCGTATTATACGCCATATACTCGTACATATTAGGAATGTCGTACATTTATTGAAAAAGCGTTATCTTTATGCAAACATTCAATTAAGATTGGAAATATAAGTGATATTAACTGAAGTAACATTATTAGAAATGACTTGTTCGTCGTCTGTAGTAATGTCTGTCTGTTGTTTGTCTATGATAGATCGTGGTATGATGATGATGATGATTATAAAGATGATGATTATAAAGATGATGATTATAAAGATGATGATTATAAAGATGATGATTATAAAGATGATGATTATAATGATGATAATTATAAAGATGAAGATTATATAAATGATGATTATAATGATGATGATTATAAAGATGACGATTATAAAGATGATGATTATGATACTCATTTATCGTGCATAAATACAATTCATTGTCACTAAACTGAACTTGATTTTTGATTGAGGTGTTTCCAACAATTCTCTACGTATTACTTGCGATCTGAAGTTATATAAGCAATTTGAATATTTTGTATGAATTAAACATTAACTTTAACAATAGTTTAAATATACACACTGTATAAAGTAAAACAGTACGTGCAGAATTCGAATGAGGTTAAGCCAACGTCTGGTATATTTGCCACAGATCAGTTGGTTCATTATGTTGGTTAGTTTGGAGCCGATCTGAATAGTGTGATAGCACTTCTTTCTTTTGTATAGAGTGTTTGGTCAGGCATATTAAAGGTTTTTGCTGAATAGGCCAACTAGTTTCGGGCTTATTGGAGGTTACCGAAATAGTTACTGCTGAAGTAGAATCTCGTGTAGATCTAAACTAGCGGTCTATCTCGAAGAAACATAAGTGAAATAAACCGTTACATAATTTAAGCAAGTCGCAAACCCTAATAAAGATCTAGAAAACAGCAGTAACTAGCAATACTAGAGTCGTTATATGTGCAGTAAATAATAAAGTGCCCCTGGTTAAACATTCGCTTATCACGTAAAGTATAGTTCAAGTACAAATGGTACTAAACTGTGCGAGACGGTGGTAATTTTTCATCTAACAACAGAGCGCCGCGGTCATTGTTGGCTGTAGGTAGCGCTCGCGTGACGCCGTGTTCGTGACCGCCCCTCGTTCTCCACTCCGGACCCACGCGAGTCAATTTCCTTCGCGATGGTGGATAAGATTCGGTAAATAAAATTTTTAAGACGCTTTTATTCGAATTTTAAAATTTTTCGAACAGAATTCTTCGTACAATTTAATTTGTGTATTTTTGTTTATATAATTCTTGCGCCCTGATCTCGTTTCGCTTCTTGCAACTGTCAAAAGGTTTGCGTGTAGTAGGTACTAATACTTTTAATTATATTTTGTTAATAAATTTTATTTAAAGGCGTAAAATACTTCAAATACGTGAATCTAATTGTCGTTGTAGTGCTTTTAAAACGAGAAGCACACTGTCTATTGAAAAGCTAATTTGAAGTAATTATGCAGTACTTTAAAAGTTGCTTTTAATAAATGTGTTTTTGTCACGCGATAGCTTTGCGGGTTGCAGCAAAATGTAATCCGATGGTCATTTTTCATGTAACATAAAAGGTTATATTTAAATTTATAGCAACAGCTTATTCCTGAGCTATCGTTTTTAATATGGGAGTCAATGCGTGTCGATCTTTGATATGATTTAAAAAATGTTTTTATTAAGAAAAAACCTATGAAATTGTCAGGAGTGAATCAAATACATGAGAAACATTAGTTAGTTATTTATATATCTTTTTCTAAAGTGTAGCAACTGTAGGTAAAACAATTTGTGTGTTGGTCTGAAGAGTACTGTTGTCGATCGAGACCGACCTTGGGCTAAGATCTCAGCGCTGCACATATAATTCCACTACGGCAACGCTTATCTTATGTGTGCTAAACCGAATAACTAAGGAACGTTTCAAGTATTCGCGTAAACATTTATAATTTACACTTAAAGTTATTTCAAATTATATCATGAAAATCGCAAAGAAATATAAATTAACGGACGTTGTAATAACAATAAGAATTTTTAGTATCGTATCTTGTGTTTTCTTTTTAACTTGGCCTATTTTTTAATAACCGTGTCAAGGTGAATTTACATAAACAAATAAGAGAAAAACTAAACTGTGTATATACTGTACAGCTTTTGAAGGTAAACTTTCTGACGACGAACAGGAAAGCTTAAACGAATCTTGTAAACTTATTTCTATAAGTCTTATGGATTTATTTCTAATACAAGTTTGTTTGGAGTTGTTCATGCAGCATTTTAATACGGAACTCTTTTATAGAAGCCCACCTAAATCTGCCTCCAAGCTGGCAACGTGAACGCAGCAGGTTTCCGGTATGGAGGAAAAGGGAAGATCTTCCGCCAGGCGATGTCGCGGCCTGGGGACCGCGGTCCGAATATTAACTTCGGGTCTTCTATATATACTGTGATTCTATGGAACTTCGATATCGTGATTCAGGATGCGTCCTCTGATTGGCCAGTTCAGTATGGCGCATGTGACGTAGTCTATTATTGTTTACTATGTTCGATGCTCGTGTGTTATGCGTGTTCAGCATATTCCATGTGAGGCGCGCGCTCATATTTCAGTTAGTAGCGCGCCGCTACACCGGTAACTAGTTGCCATCATATCGTTCGTCTGCCTGTGTGTATGTTTACATTGCGCAAGCCTTGAAGCCTGATGTGTTTGACCTTCAGCGATCCCTTACCCTTATCTGCATTTGGTTCTCAAAAAATGCTAGCTAAGAATTTTCAAATGTCGAGTAATGAGGCAGACACCTAGTACATACGGTAAGTCATATCATCTTGGCATTCCACCACGCGGTACTGGGGCTAGGTGCTTGCCTTTATTAAATAAATAATATAATTTCTATTCATATATATGTCAATTTACTGATACTAATAGTATATGACAACTGATACTAATAGTATATATAAAAGTATATAACAAGTAGGCAGGAGAGTATAATACATTACCACGATTAAGCTGTTCAATTCTACGTCATCGTAGAATAGGGTATGAACTTACTGCCATATACCGGGCACACATATAAACATGACAATGACAGAGTATTAAACATATGAAACGAATTTTGACTGAGAGACGAACAAATCATATTTTGGTCATACTTCAATGGACGTTGAACTACCAAAATTAGAAGATTATAATTTCGCTATACTCCAATACTTATGCACCTACTTTGATTTTATAACAGTAGTTTGGTACTTAATAGATCTCGACTAAATACCAACGTAGCATAGACTATGATAAAAACGAATTTAATATTCAATTGCACAAATATCCGCTTAAACAGATACACTAAACGTAACTTCACGCCTGTAGTCCCCGAAGAGGTAGGCAGAGGAATGCAGAACACTCCCACGTTTCACCAGTTACGTTTACGACCCACTATGGAATAGGTGGTGAGCCATGCATCGGGCACATATCCAAATTCCGAACCACTACTAGAAAATCTAAATTAGAAAATTTTGTAGTGTTCGACCAGGGAATCGAACCTGGGACCTCCCGATCGGCTGTCGCACTTGCAACAAACACGACCAACGAGGCAGTTTCTCATAACTCTAAAAGCGTGTTCATAATTTTTTTTTAACTATGTATATTTTATTACTTGTTTCTTTTAAGTGATGTACCTACACGTGAATGGTGAAATTGAGCGAGTGAAGTTTTGAGCGGGAATTTTATTGAGAATTGTTACATTTTATACGAGTATGTGCTTGTATCAAGGGTAACAAAATGTTTAATGTACCAAAAAGGGGCACAATTTTTTTTTTTCACGTACTAATATTGTAAATAATGATACATAAAGAACGTTAGTTAATTAGCATCTAAATAAACAAAAATGCGTGCACACACACACCTATGTATACCTACATATCCAGTATACATTCCTTACCATTGCCAAATGCTAACGCAGTTATAAGGACTTAGTGTTAACGACAAGCAATAAGCACCACAACTATCACTTACTCTCGCTATAAACACACGTGCACTAAAACCTGCTAAGTTTATTGCGTGACATAAATCTCTCAACTGTGTCGGGGCGCGTCAGAGTAATCGAAACCTCTACATTGCGTTACGTCTTATAAGTCACCTGTAATTCGTGACACGTGACAGTCGTCAGTGAGTTTATTGTGTATTTGTAACATTTTAGATTTATGCTGGGGTATGGTGGTAGTGACAGCGTTATGGAACCAAGATGTAGTACCAGCAGTTGCGTGGTTCATATTTTTGAACCAATGAACTACGATCGACAATATCACATATTTGCAGAATTCAACATTCCAGGTCCAAGATTATTTGGAGTCTTTATTGTACACAATGCATTATACTTTGAGGTAATTTCGAATCGCGGTTCTACAATATATGAGCGGTGTGAGTTACGGGTTAGCGTTTTTTTATTAATGAAATAAAAAATGAGCAATGGTCTAACAAACTATATTTTAAAAGTAAATTTTCTAGCCACTTTACATTATTACACAGAGTACATAATAATATTAACCTTGGAGTGTTGTAAGTTACTTATATCATTATATTGTCACGCTTGGTTCTATATAAGGTGGACAGATAGCACCAACTGCCAAATATCTCTCCTCACAAAGCTGACGTACTACTTCGATATTTATTACTGTAGAAACTGTGTTCTGCTATCCCAAACGCGCATGCCCAGCGTGGGGATTATGGGCATAGTCACCTCAGGGAAGGCCATTGTACAGCAAAGGACTGCAGTAAACTGATATTTATGATTTCTTACTCTCTTCATACACGCATGTCAGTATCGAAATGATATTATTTGGTACAATACGCATACGAATATAAATATTCCGTGACATAAGAGTTTCGCCTGTGTCACTGAATGTCACGGTGTAATCGAAACCTCTATATTAAATTCCACCTTGTAAACAACCTCTAATTCGCACCAACTACGTGACAACTGTCACTGAGTTTATTGTACGCTGTAACATTTTCGGGTTATTTGAGTGTGGTGTCAGTTACGGCGTTTTATTTTTAATTCGCAGATAATTTTGATTATCATCATCATCATCATCAGCATATTGCAGTCCACTGCAGGGCTTGGGTTTATGTCCATAATTACCATTTTGATTATAATTATAGCATATTAATTTTTACAAGGTAAGTACTTTGTATTTTTCGGCCTTTTATGCAATGACAGATGAGAGGAATATTGATTGTTAGAAGATAAGTATTTTCTATTCTTCTGCCATTTATGAAAAGAGAGGTAAATTTCTAAGGTTATTTCTAATACAATTGAAAAGTAAAGTAAAGTAACTTCACGCCTGTAATCCCCGAAGAGGTAGGCAGAGGAATGTAGAACATTCCCACGTTTCA
>DWDW01002233.1:0-10450 GCA_018245635.1 Mimoniades versicolor eupheme | reverse complement strand
TATCATAGAATGTAAAAATTTACGCAATAATTGTTATTAAGTTTTGTTCGAACCCAGCTGCAGACCCCTTGCTACTCTACGGCACTGAGATGGTCGCTCAAGTTGACTCTTGGAGACGATGACTCCCGTTATAACTAAACAACTTGTAACTATTCATCATCATCATTATCATTGTAGTCCACTGCTAAAATAGGCCTCGCCGCAGAGTAGTGACCATAATCCTCATGCTGGCATTTAGGGCATTTAGCTGTCCCTAGACAGAACGCGCCAGTTTAAACCAGCTTTAACTATTGCCTCATATTTAAAATAAGTAGGTACCTAGCTACATTGGTAACACTGTGATGTAAGTACAGATGTTGCCCTAACATTTTGACTTAACAATACGAAGTTCCTGGTTAAACGCAATCGGTAAACAGTTCGAGATTTGAAAACCCATTGAAATCGTAACAAAACAAGCCTTGACCTCATCGCCCTCGTTTGATTAGAGGGTAGCGAAGGAATCAAGTAACTTAGAGTAATGTTTCACAACGTTCCGTTTATTTTATTGTATTATTTTAATTAAAAAAAACCCTGACTATTAGACACTATTCTGTTTACAATTTAAAAATATATATATATTCATATTGGTGGCACTAATTTATTATAATAATTTTAAAATAATTAATGCTATTTTAAACAAACAGTTAATGCAATTTAATAAGGTAGTAATAAAATAAGTCACTGTACACGTAATTCATTAAGTTATTCGAAGTTATAGTCAAATTTGAAAATTGAACCAAAATATCATAAAGCAAAGCAATAGGTATATAATATAGATGATTTCTATACCGAAATAGCAATTATTCGCTATAGGATCTGCATTAGGAGTAATCCTTAATGGGTACTTAATAGTAATATTAAATACATGATAATTTATGAAATATTCCAGAGATAATAAAAATTCTGTTAATTAAACCATCACAGATAATTTTAAAAATAACGTATTACAAAATATCACTGTACGCTTATTTTATTCCATTCATGTATATTTATATTAATAAGAAAGTAACTAAATGTCAGTTTGTTACAATTTACACAACCAAATCGTGAAATCGAAGTTGTTAAATTTTGATATGGAGGTAGTTCAAAAACGTATAATGGCATATGTAACTGAAATGATTTTTTTGAAAAAAAAAGCGAAAATATAGACAATAATAATGATTTCATGGCAGTTACTACGCGTTTGCGTAAAACAAACTGAAAAATAACAATCCGTAGCTTTTATAAAAGTCGTTATCATTATTAATCTACATAGACACTATATAATTTATCAATGCTTATGTGTAAACAGTAATGACTATATAAAGCCACATCAGGTCTGTGTGGATAGAAACATTTGGCACTCAGTGCTCTGTCTACCCCGTAAGGAACACAACATGATGATAGTATATTGCTACAAGAAAATGTCTCATTTATCAATCGAATGATATTAACATACAGAAATGATACAAACCGTACATATAGGGATTGGATATGAGTATGAGTAATATTTACCTTAACAGTCCAGCAGCGGCAGTGCAGGCGCGGCGGCGAGGTCCCGCGGCGCAGTGGCGGCGCGCTCGCCGCCGGTCACGCGCGCTGACCTTTTTGTTGGTCGACACAATCGATACGCGTTTCCACTACACTAATCTATCCACTTCCGTAGTGTCGTTCGTGTTTTATTTCATGTTTTACTCTATTATAACAGTACGCGTGTATCTCCTTGAAGGGATGGGCAGAAGAGTGCACCACTCCCACTTTTTACCAGTAACGATATGCATTCCATGGATTAAAGAATGAGCCCATATTGCTTTTTACTTTACGCGAAACCCATTTTCCCAATGTGATGCGCTTGGTCTGCGTTCAAATTCAAATTCAAATTCTTTTATTCATTACAAGGTATATAGGTACATACACTCAATGAAGGTCATGTTTTAGTCATTGTACTTCGACTTTGTGCGCCCCTCAGGCTATAGTAGACCTCATCTACCTCAATTTATTAAAACATAACATCACGCCTGTAATCCCCGGAAGGATAGGCAGAGAAATGTAGCACACTCCCACGTGTCACCAGTTACGTCTACGTCCCACTATGGAGTAGGTGGTGGAATCTATTTTTATACACCGGGCACGTATCCAGATTCCCAGCCACTAATAGAAACTTCTGTTAGAATCTAAATGAGAAATATCCAAATATACTGGTCTCGGGAATTGAACGCAGGTCTTATCGATCGAAAGCGAGGGGTGTGTGAGGTTCAGCACCGAACTGAACTTCCAGCGCCGCCCGACGTGAGAGGGTAGTGGCTGTGTGAACGATCCGTGGGCGCCAAGGTAATGTTTAATGTTAATTAACTTATTATTATTAATGTTTTAATCAGATTTGACATTATATTCCAAACAAACACATTCTCATTGTCTGAGATTACGAATTTTTGTTATGTAGAATGTGGACGTTTACTTACATGCGCACTTAATCAGATAAATTACGTTTGCTGCGCTCAGAGGTTCCAAAAAAAAACAAATTTACTATAATTAATTTTAATTAATAAAAATTACAATAAATCTTATAGTAGAGCCTAGTCTAATCCCTGTCGATGTTAGATCAAGAATTAATATAAATTACAATCAAATTCCTATAGTCTAACTAACCTAAGTGCGAATGCGTTCGATGGCGGAACTACATTCTCACTATCCTAACTACTAAGATGATAACTACTGACTGAACTCCCCGTCTTGGTATGAACATTCTTTTATTAAGGGTAATTTGAGGTTACATTAGGTGGGGGAAATCTGTAGTATCGGCGAGTTGCCAAACGGGCACGAGGCGATGATGTTGTATGTGCGTGGTTGGGCAACGCGAGGAGACGACCCTTCAATTTAATTTTGATATTGCGACACGGCTGCATGCGTGTATCGATGGTTGGAGGATCGACGTCAGCGATAGGTACGTAGGTTACGTAACAGATACACACTTAATACCACAATAACATAAACATAACAAAAATGTAGTTAACAAAAGTTGACACTTACATCACTCTCTTATACATATATACGAGTACATCAGAGTTTCAATAATATACATATCCAAATTTAAATCCCACACGCCAATGGACACTTGTCCGTATAACAGTACTTTTTGGATATTCAATGTGACATCCGCTACAATAGTTCTGATCTCAACCGTATCTATCTGGAATCAATGGCAGCCGTTTTCACCGGCCTCTCACGTAACATCCGCGATCACACCTACATTATACACATTTTTTTTTCAATTCATTAACGTATTCAAATGCTAATTAACGACCAGTGCTGTGTGAAATTGGTTCTCTTCTCATATCAGTGTAACCTTTGAGAAAGTCCACTGTCCAGATTTAGTTCTGATAGACAAACTTTAAAACGTTAACTTTCTGTAGTCTGACTTATATTTTGACTGCCTCGTTGGTCATGTTGTTTGCAAGCGCGACTGCCGATTAGGAGGTCCTAGGTTTCAATCCCGGGTCAGGCACTTTAGGTTTTTTAAATTAGATTTTCTATTAGCGGCTTGGAATCTGGCTATGTGCCCAGTGCATGGCGATAGAATCACCGTCTATTTCATAGTGGGACATAAACATAACTGGTGCAACATGGGAGTGTATAGCCATCTGCTTACATCTTCGGTGATTGCAAGCATGATGTCACGTTTTATAAAGTCAATTTAAATTTCACCACAATCAAATCTACCAAGAACTTCATCTGTCAATTAAAGTTTATGAATCCCTGAAATTCTAAGATAAACAAAGGATTTTTAAATAAAACATCATAGTAGTAGACTATATAAAATTTAATACTATTTAATATTATTTAATTTTAAAATAGCATTTCCGACAAATTAAATGCAGTCGTTACATAAATTGGTGTGACCATAAACAACAAAACGTTTTCCCAAGCTGGTGACAATAAATTAAACTGAATAGTTGTTACAGACAAAAAAAAAACCTTAACATATAAGGAAATAAAGCATCATTATTGTAAGCACTTAGTATTGTAAGCTCTGGGCCCGCTCCTGTATTCATTTTCATGTAACAAGCACTGGTAAAAGTGTAATATATTACAAAAGAAAAAACATCCTTTTTAAAATAAAATCACATGCTTTTTTAAATAAAATTTGACTGAAAGATATATTATTATGGAATTTGTATTGGTATTTGGTTGTCTAATTAAAGCTGTAAATTTAGGATCCAACACTATCTATTGTACTATTTTATGCAACACTAATTGTAAAATCATAAATCATTACCTATTATCAAACAGTTCCTTAATTTTTCTTTAATTACATTTATAACAGAAGTAAGCCAACAGCACTTGTTATTTAAAACAACATATTATTACACTTTTCTACCTGCTAGCATTAAGATATAATTATTGCAAACTAAAATTACAATTAATATAATGTTAAAATTATTACAAGACAAAATGTTTAGACTATTGTATAACTTATACAGGAGCAATTTTTGTATACAAAACCAAGTTTTTGTTTCTAGCGTAACTATTGACTTGAACAAATGCTTCTCTAATTAATTGCAAGACGAAATTAGATCAGTTGTGAAACGACACTGAGTATGGAGGTATAGCGAATTGGTCGACTCGGATAGTACTAGCACGGCAACATTCATAAGAGCGTAACATGTCTGATACAAACACAACCGCTTGCAAGTGCGAGAGGGAGGGGGCGCGCTCACTCGGCGGCGGCGGCCTGCGCGGGCGCGGCCGGCTCCCTGCCGTCGCGCCGCTTGGAGCCCGACACGATGTCGTCGATCCGCAGCAGCAGGATAGCCGTCTCCACTGCCGTTTTGTACACCTGCAATGGAATTAAAGGGTGGCCATATACATATATGGTTACCATGGCTAAGTGTTACCTACCATACATTAACTAGTTACATGTAGGCAAGACATAAATATACCAATGTACAATATAATAACGGTCACTTAATGAATGACCGTTATAAAAAATATATTCTAAACTACAACTTCACAAAAATCCCAAGTATAATCCAAATATTAAATGCATTTAATACTGGTACAGTAAATAACAAAAATCTAATCATAAAAGCTGTTGTCATTCTACTATGAGATATGGGTATTCTCTCAAGAACGACTCAATTTTAAAACAAGGGATTACGAAACATAAAAACATAGCAAATAAATTAAGAGTTTGTTTATTATTGGATTTTGAGGACTGAATTCCCAGGAGTAGTACGAAGTGTGTATTGGCTCAACTCCCCCCCCCCCCCCACCCCCCCACCCCGCGCGCCGCGCACGCACGCACCTGCAGCTTGACGGCGAGCGGCTCCCAGACGCCGGCGGCGGCCATGTCGGCGAGGTCGCCGCGCTCGCCGTCGATGCCGGCGCGGGGCTGGCCGGCCGCGTGGCGCGCGCGCAGCGCCGTCAGCGTGCGGATGGTGTTCGCGCCGCAGTTCTGCGCCAACGTGCGCGGGATGATCTCTGGGAACGAGCACGGAAAATATTATATTAATGCGTACGTTAGGTACTATTTTTTTTGTTTTTGTAAACGTGTCTTTTTTTTGTAATTTAATATACAATAAACAATATTGTTCTATATACATATATTATGTTGTCTGAATGATTCAACATGTTACTTCATAGTACATACATACCTACATAATATGCTTTATGTGAAGAATATTCATGTAAAAATCAGAACAGACATTCACCGATTGTATGGACATAACTTACATAAAATGTGAATGTTGATAAAAATAAATGCCAAGGATAATCAAGGTTCACCTGTCTAGACCACACAAATAAGATTCTGACTGACAGAGAAGTTAGAACTCTCCCAAACGAATGGGCATGTGTGAAGAGAGTGAGGAATGTAAAGGAAGTATATCAGATCTCTAAACATACTTGACACGTGGTGATTTCTGACTATCCTGTAAGTGATCCGAGGTAAAGATACAAAGATAATATATTTACACAGAACAATTACTTCTACTCATCACATAAACATGCCTCTTGGATCAATCCCACACCCTCTTCAGGTTAACTTCAACCGGTCAGACGAACCACTGCACCAATAGACCAATCAAAATAATTGAATATAATTCAATATGCAGTTGCATCATTGAGATCTATTGCCATCTATACTCCTGCCTAGTAAACAGAAATGAACATTGTTTAATGTTACTAGATTTTAAAAAAGAGATTTATGTGCTACCAACATGTCAAATGAACACTCATAGTCTATAAGAAACTTCCAATACTCCTATATGGGGTCCCTTAAGTTGTGTCCTACAATCCCCAACATGCATGCCCAGCGTGGGATTATAGACAAAACTCCTCAGACAAGGCCAATGTCCAACAGTAACTCAAAGGCCCATGGTGATGTTAATCATAGCAATCTGTTCTCCGATTTCCTGTCTGCAGTAGATAGAGATAGGAATCTCTAGGATTTATATGAGACTTTTGGTAACTTTTAAAATTATGGTATTTGCTGTCAATGAAGAAGAACATCATCCAGGAAACCTAAATATTTTTTAATTTTTCATAATATTCTGGCTAGTATGACAAATCCTTTGTGTCATTTGCAGTTGGCTAGTGATAGTGAAATAGATATGTATAAATATAATACTCATGTCCTATACTGAGATATATAGGAAATGGAATGTTGATGGTGATGGTGGAGAGGACTGTGGTAAATATAGTAGTGATGAAGATGATGAAAATCACAATAATAGTGCTTATTATGCTGATGATATTGACAATGTTTTCATAGTTCACTAACACAGTCCCACACAGTGAAAACACCATTTTATTCTTATATAGAAAAATTTACACTATTATTGACTACCTCATTGGTTCACCGAGTAGAGAGGTCCTGGGTTTGATACTTGGGTTGGGTACTACATGGCAATAGACTCACCCCTGATAACATAGTGGGGTGTATAACTGGTGAAACATAAGACTGTACTACACTCCTCTGCAACCCCCTTTGAGGAAATACAGATGTGACGCTATGTCACATTATTACAATGATACAGATATTATAAATTACCAAAAACACCGTTTATAGTATATATTATGCTAGTACTACGAACCAAGAGCTTGTGCCACAGCGCGGTAGGGGGTGTTGTGCGAGGCGTTGGCGCTCAGCGCCTGCGACACCGCCATCTCCACAGCGCCGCCGCCGGCCACCAGGCGAGGGTTCAGCACCTGGAAACAAACATTACTCATATTGTTACTAGGGGTTTCGGTATCAAACCTTTAAGTATAAAATATTGACTATAACAGCCATGATTACATCACAGCAATAGTATACTCAAGTGGCTGTAAGCTGCTGGATATGAATATCAAAAAGGAAATTACAACTTTTGTATTTCATAAAAGTTAACGATTGTCATCATCAACAGCCTGAAGATCCACATACAGCGAGTATGTCTTACTCCTGTCCTAGGCCTTCCCTGGGAAATTTTTGAACATAATCTCCTACTGATGATACATGTGGCTAAACACTAAATGGAGAATTTGAATGAGTGCAGTTTTAACTGATACATAACTAGTCTGATAAAGAGGCAAGTTGGTATGTAACAGGTCATAAACAGCGTGTAATTGATGAGTAAAATCATTGTATGACAACAATCTATGTATTATACAGACCATAAAAATTTGCAACATCATAAGACTAACCAACTTTAAAGAAGTTATATGATAGCAAATGAAGACCCCATTCCAAAGCACCTTGGTTGTATGTACCTCAGGTCATCATAGCCGGATCGAGGATATTTACCTCGAAATATATTAGTTTACAATGACTTACCAGGTTCTTAGCAACATGCAGGGCATCCTTGAGATTCCTTTCAATCTCATTGAGAATATCCTTGGACGCGCCGCGCAGTAGAATGGTGCAGGCCTGGATTATTGTTATCAGAATTACAATGTGAACATAACAATTGCCTACATTGCATTTAAATACCCCAAATTTATTTAAAAGACTACAATATAGTACCAAAGTATATTACTATCAGAAACAGATACCGCCAATGATTGTAAATATAAAAATGTCAAGACTTTTTTAGGGGGTGGTTAAACTATCTTCCAAGTGATTTCTAGTAAGTGAGTAATACGTAAAATTCACTGTGACCCAGCAGTGTGTGCAATTTTTATAACTATTTTCTACTTTGCATATCAAAGTAAACACTTTTACTACTGCCCGCACCCACAGTGCATAAAAGTAGCAACCAACACTTGTATGTATAGGAGTACAAACATTATTAACATCATCATCAATCCTTTCATCATTACAATCTAGAACAAACACTTCCTCTTAGAATAGAACTAGCTGTGTTAGCGACTTCGTCCTCATTGAATTCTAGAGTTCTTAAGTCTAGAATTCTAAAATGAAAGTACCCTAAGTTACGCCTTATTACAGCAGCTATCTGCCAGTGAAAGTCCCGTCAAAATCGGTCCAGTGGTTCCAGAGCTTAGCCGGCACAAACAGATAGACAGACAGATAAAAATGGTAAAAAATTTTATTTTGCTGTATGCGCGATGTAGTAAAAAGCGGTTATTTAGTAAAAAGCGGTTATTTTAATATTACAAACACACTCCAATTTTATTCACGTGTATAGATGTATAGATGACATATGTTATTTAATTTAATTTATGCTTGTGTACCTTGGGGTTCTTGCACTCTGTGCACTTTTATTTACCTGTATAGATGACATATGTTATTTAATTTAATTTATGCTTGTGAACCTTGGGGTTCTTGCACTCTGTGCACTTTTATTTACCTGTATAGATGTATAGATGACATATGTTATTTAATTTAATTTATATTTGTGTACCTTGGGGTTCTTGCACTCGGTGATGAAGGTGAAGTACTCGTCGCCGATCTTCTTGACCTCGAAGAGGCCGGCGGCGGTGCCCACGTCGCTCTCGCGCAGCTCCTCCGTGCGGTTGACGATGGTAGCCCCGCAGGCGCGCGCCACGCGGTTGTTGTCGGTCTTGCGCAGTCTACAGGTCACATTACAAATGATTTGACCATCAGTCAATGACGACAAAAATTTATTGATCAGTGTCAAATGCACTCTTTTTTAATTACTTCACTCAAATGAGACTGTTAAAATGTGTCTATCACTTCAGTTCTATGAACATTTCTATTCCTTGGTCTACAGCTACGCTAGTTATTAAAGTGACGTGACGTAAAATTGGCAGATAACTACCTGATGACCAATTATGAAAATGTTTAATAAAAAAATAATGTTACCATAATAATATAAGCCCAGTATATTTGAAAGCGCCATTAATATGATATTTACCTGCGGATAGCAGTAATGCCAGCCTTGACGAGGTAATGCTGCGCCAAGTCAGACACACCCTTCTCTGTTAACACAATATCGGGCTTCAGTGCAATGATCTCTTCACATTGACGCTGGACGTGCTCCTCTTCTAACTGTAGAAGTTTTGTGAAGTCCTGGGCAGAAATAAAGTTTTTAATACTGCGTTTTATACCAGGTGCAACATGTTCTGTTATTAATTATATTGTTTAAAACCCTGAGATTGATAGCCATGTGGTTGAGGTGTTACCCCCAAGGTTATTCCATCCCCATTAGGTTTGTCATAAGGCAATACTATAGGCCAATACTTCCATTCCATAAATTTTGTGTATTGCGATTGTCAGAAATGGATGATGCATTTGCAATAGAATTATTATAGACGCCTGCTGAAGATATGGTATAAATATGGGTATATAGGACTAATTGGTATTCAGTCTTGAACACATTAAATTAAAAAAATCATAAATACCCAACCCAGTATTTCAACCCAGGACCTTCCAATCTGCAGTCAAATGTTTTAAATGTGCAAAATTGTTTAACATTGGTGCAGACATATGTAAATATTTTCACATCATTGTACTGAGTGCCAAACATCTCTCTCCCTACATTCCTGCCACACTTCAACTACATTCATCACTCTCTTCAAACATCCATACCGGCTTAGGACTTCGCTTTTATCAAAAATTGTTTAACAATTACCTGTTCTCCCATAATCTCAATGTTCGTCTGACTCTCGCCCTTCTTGTACTCCAGCGGGCAGTCCAGTAAGATGATGCGGGGATTCTCAATATACCTCCTCATTTTGGGGTGAGTGACATCTTTATTGATCATGACTCCATTCAACACCTTTGATTCCTCAATAGTACCACCTGGAATCTTCTCGATTTTAGCATAACTGGAAGAAATACAAAAAATTATAACTCGAAATTTACTTCTTTTCTTTTCGACATAATTAATGACTTAAATGTCCTAAAAACATTTGATCAAGTGTGGACATCATAATCTGAAGGTAAGGTAAGGATAACTTTAAATCTGTCTGTATAAGTTCATCTTGGTTATACTAAATTGACAAGGATACGATTTAACAGGAAGTTTGTTTC
>DWDW01002232.1:0-10452 GCA_018245635.1 Mimoniades versicolor eupheme | reverse complement strand
ATATCTTGTAATCGAATTTGATAGTTACCATGACATCATATTTACTCGTCAATGTATTAGAATGTCAATAAGAATTTGTCAGCACAATGTATGAAACAATGAAGGTTAAACACATAAAGTGGATAAATAGAATGATACGTACATACATGAGAACGGAAGCTGTGGTACGCATAGTTCGATACGGTTATTACACAGTAAGGAATCTTTAGCTTTCATCGACTGCAAATAGCTGCTATTACCTGACGTTATTAATTGTACTACCCGTCAGTTTTATTATACGAAGTTGTGTAGTGCCACTTGTGAAATAAAGTTTTGAAATTACTCTTCCATAAAAAAAAATGTGACAATGTTATCCAGTTTATAAATGCGAATATTCTTCCTCTTGTACTCGACTAAGTGCCTCGTACACAAATTCAATTTACTTATAAGCTTGTATCTATCGTAAAGTTTGTTTTCTTTCAATTCGCTAAAGCTCTTAAATACAATCTAATTTGTGTACATCTATTCAGTAAACTTAATTAGTGGAAAGCGGCTTGACTGAAGCTCCGGTGTCTCGATGGAAATTTGTATTGTTTAAAATTTTCCATCGTTAGTATAATGTGGTTGAATATTAGTAGATATTATAAAATAGAATAGGTAATATGCCATTTCTAATAATCTAACTATGATATGTATGAAATTATTGCAATAAACAAAAGAGATTTATGTGAAATTCGATGTCCTTCTGTATTAAATCATCCATTACTGCGTATGTGTTGAGTTAACTTCCACTGGGGTTATAAACTATTAAAACACTTTGCTAAAGTGTGGATTGGTCGAGAATATGTGCCTAAAATGATATTTCAAACTACAGTCCGCTTAGTCTCTAAAAATATATTACAATGATAACATCTGGTTTTAACGTGTCCGTCGAAGTACACAAATGCTCATTGATTATTTCATGTATTGTTAGTAGGTACTTGGCCCAGAGTACATAAAATACGTCCTGCATGTTATTTACTTGTAAAGTATTAAAACTATTGTGTGCCATATCATTCAGATTGTGAAAGAGTCATGATTCATTTTTTCCTAACTATGTATTGTTTTCATTTCGTTTTGTTGAAAATTTTTATTGTATATTTTAACTATTATATTATATATTTTTACGTAAAATCACGCCTGTAATCCCCGAAGAGGCAGGCAGAGGAGTATAGTAGTACACTCCCACGTTTCACCAGTTACGTTTACATCCCACTATGGAATAGGTGGTGAGCCTATTGCCATACACCGGGCACATATCCGGACTCTAAGCCACTACTAGAAAATCTAAAAAAGAAAATTTAGTAGTGCTCGACCCGAGAATCAAACCCAGGATCCCGTTTGGCAGTCGCACTTGCAACCAACACGACCAACGAGGCAGTCATTAATATAAACTTTATTAATATGTATAAACGTTCTATGTATATAGTCTGCACTTACTGAAATTTATATTAATTACCTATGATATATGCTTCGTTGTATTTCACCATGATATATGTATGTATAACTGATACAGAAATCTTTTTTGCTTCATAACCAATTTGAGGGTGTGCAAATAAACTTCGCAAGAATCGAACAGATTCAACCATGTTTAATATAAATTTCACGTAAGTACAATCTGTAAACATTTGCTCATTTATAAAATTACACGAAAACTCGGGGTTGACAAATGATTCTAAGAAGCAATTTCGTGTATTGAGTCCCATAATAGAGGACAAACACGACATCGGCCAATTTAAATAATATGCCTAATTTTATCGCGGCACTGATTGTACGCGCTTCTCATAACGAAATACATATTTGCCAGTGTAACAGAGCAGTAAAAATTTGTATATTATCTCTAAACATTACTTTTTTAAATCAGTCTTACTATCAAATGATCGCTATGAATAAAACTCGTTGAAATAACTTTAAATGCATCAAGAATAATTTGAGTGTGCAGAAAGTACCTAACTACAAGCGGACCATGAAATGACACTTGTATTGAACACACTCTCGTTGAAAACTTACAGACTATGTGTAAAATACATGGTAATTTTTCGTTTAGTTTGAATAGAAATGTTGGTATACGAGACTCGATATCACAAAAAGATTGCTTAGAGGCGAGTCGTTCCTTAGCATCCGTAACGGTGCGTGCACCAACACGCTATTTCTAGAAAGTTCAAATACGTATTTTTTATCCTCAACAGTGTTTTTCCTCATGTTACTTAATATGGAATGATAATATAAACTGCCATTATGAAAATAGGCAATGAGCCCATTAATGATCGGGTGCAGTGCTTAATAATAATTCCAAAGTTTATATCAATTTATGACGATATTAAGTTTATTTAGATATATTAAGATTATTACTGATGAAACCATAAGGAATAATTTCATCACTTTCGTACAAAACTATAAAGTATAATCGTTTCAAAATATTTAGGTATATGATTTACGTTTCTGTGTACGCACCTTATTATTCTTCAACGATCTTCTTATACACGATCAAGGCCTGCTGTTGGGCGATTCAACTATCATTGTTGGTCATCGTTCTTTCTCACTTTACTGTCAGTGTATTTGATCGTAAAAGCTCGTCTCTCGAAGTTTGGTAAACGCTTCAGGCTTAAAGCACTTAATGGCATTGTTCTTGAAATGTTTTTCTTAGATTTTATTTGTGCGTTTCTCTCTATTGATCTCATGGATTGACATGTTAAGAGATTTGGAGGGTCGTATCAAAAGAGATGTTTTTTCCGGATTTATCTCCATTTACTTAAAGTAGTTTAACCACTACATAACATAGGTTGTATATTAAAGTAAATAATGAAACTAAAATGTTTTTCGCGTCATGTTTGTCAATCTCTTCATTTTGTGAAATCATTTTAATCTTGGAAACCTTTAAAGGAAGAGAGAAGTATCAGCATTAAGTTTGTCTTAGCTCAACTCCCTTTGATTTGATTTGTATACTTTGATCTGTTTGGGAGCGATACGGATTTTGTAGATATTATCGAGCCCAGAGTTGATTATCCTCAGTATATTACCCGAGTAGAAATTCCAAATGCTGCATTGTGCTTAAATAGTAATTTTTTGACATCCTCATAAGTGTGCGGTAATACTCAATTGTAAAACCTCAATTGTATTCTGAATAGGATGGATCAATGGATTAACTCTCACGCGACGCTAGTGGTACTGCGAGAGGGCTACGGGTCTCGATGACTCCTCCTACTCGAGCAGTTCACATGGAGACAACGGTCTCATGGTGATTAACACCTCGCCTTGTATAGGCGGAGGTGTTAGACCTAAACTGCGTTCCCGTCTTGTTGTGAGGCCTAGTCGCTTTCCTCCTATTCGGAGGTTGACTCACTTCTTTCAAATGCTTTAATAAAAGTTTAGTCGTTAATTTAAATCGATAAGTGAAGTATATTATGTTAAAAGGGTAACAAAACACACCTCTAAGGACAATGTGAAAACAATATTACTCTGTTCATTTTATAGTTTCTCATCACACGTTGTGATTACGTGAATACGTATAAGTATTCTATGTGGAAAGGCCTTCATATGTACTATTCAATTACAGGCTTATGTTAAGGGACAATATGTCATATGTCCGTCGAATTTTGTTTGAGGTCCAAGTAATAAGAGACAATGTTTATCGTGTGACGATCTGTTTAGCACAAGGAGCGTCGTGATAATCTATTGCGCGTAAGATTTTAAGTTGGATTCATTACATGACAAATTAAATTATATGTGATGATGAAAATTGTACTTGTGTGGTATGATAGTGGATGCTTGTGTACGTATTGGATATTCGTATATAACGCATCCTAATGGATAATGTGTTAGTTTAATTTTTATCTTTATTTATCGTTGTTTGTTACACAATTGTTACACAGTTAAGACACAATTGGGGCAGCCAAGTAAATTATATGTAACCAAGATGTTACGGGAAGTTTCAAATTACACATAGTGCAGTCCAAAGGATAGTACAAAGTTATATCAATGAAATTCCATAACAAAATTCGTAATAGGTACATTTCTTAATGTATCCAATAAAACGAGGCGTCATTTTATCTTGTCACGTTAGTATTTTGGAGTCCTTAAGCGAGTATCAAAAACGCAGTCGTGGCAGATTTCGTTGCTCACACCACTCTCGATTTGAAGAATAAATAGATGATTCGGATAGATTAATAATTCCTATATTGTGAAGTATCACTATTCCATCATGTTATATTACATCGTTTTATTGAAATGTTGCATATTATAATATTCTTTGATTACCTGATCACGTCATTTATTGTAGTACTGATGTAGAAAATATTAGGACCTTAGATTAAGTACATTTACATATGTAGGGAACTAGCACGTAAATCTTTGTAACAAATGAAGGAAACATTGTAAAGATGCTGTCGCTTAAGAAGTCTGCGTCAAGGCTCATCAGCTTACATAACTATATTAAATGTTTTATTTTTATATGTTACAGGTACTTTGTAACCATATGATTCATGTAAGTTGATTATGTAATTTATTAATTCATATATAGGTATTAACCGTCCATCGGACGCAAAGCTGTTGATGTCGCGAGCAATTAATAAGGTACAAATTATATATTGAACAGATGAGTTGGAATAAACTAATATCAGTTACAAATATGGCAACGTTACGCATCAGTTGCCGGTTCTGCTTTTATCTGGCTACTGAACAGCCACTTCAAATCACATTTCTATGTAACTGGCTGTATTATTCAATTCAAATGTGTGTGCCATCTGGAATACATTAAGATTCCACGGCTAAATACAGCGTTCTATCAACTGTTTTCCGTTTCGAAGTTAAGTACACTACAATACAATTGTAATGCAAAATCTTCACAAGCAGAGGAATGTTGTACACTTCCGCAATGAAGTGGGCAGTGAGCCTACCGTTATAAATCGCTCATAAATCAACTCTAAACTGTTACCTAATAGAGAAATTCAGTAGTACCCAATACGAGAATGGAATTCACCACCTCTCGATCAGCACTCGCGCTTGTAGCTATTCCAAAAACAGCGCAATCAAAGATATCTTTAAGGAAATTGGAATGTATGTTTTTTGTACTGTCCATCAAGAACCTATCCACCTATTTCTTGATGAGACGTAATCGTTGCTGGTGAGACGCGGAAGTGCACTACACTCCTTTGCCTATTATAGGTGTTGTGTTACGTCGTTGTGTGCTTATCATAGCATAAGCCACATACCTCACTGTGGATGGAATGCTTATTACATGTATTTATTACTGCTATCAAATAATATTTATTACATGTATTTATTACTCCTATCAAATAAGATCCGGGTTTCACTTAATGTAACTTGCTAAGGTCAAACATCGAGTTGAAACGCCCGCAAATATTGACATCGATACGCTATCCTCACTTATATTTACATCCCCTTTGAAACTGGAACGTATTTTAGATTCAAACAAATAAAACAGATTTACTGATGTCCATTATAATATGTGTCGTATCAAAATCACGTTATAAAGGTTAGATCATATCATTAGTTTAATGGATGCCATGAAGCTCCCATGTGCCATTACTGTGGGCCTTAATTAGCAAACACTCGGTCCTAATACCCTCGTTAGTGATCTAATAGCTTAACGTTCGATTGTCAGATCTAAGGGAATGTACACATTCAGTGACGCAGAGGCGTTTAATTAATTGCTAGGAGTTCGTGAGGCAGTAGATATAAAAAAATATACAAATACCGAGCATTATATACCTATACCATGTGTATGTGGTATGTATATATACATACATAAACATTCATACATATATGTACGTTCGCTAATTCAGAGGCTTTGTATAATCGGTTCATAAAATATTATTTATATCTTAACAAGATATATCCGATTTAAACTCAGTGCCTAAGAATGCTGATGAATAATAATATCAGGTATATAATAATAATACTAGTAGGTCATATTCTTGTACATTTCCAAACACTAATGATATTCTTGTAGATGTGCACACACGGCCCAAAGTAAACATCAAAAGAGGTAATGTTATGATAACCAGGCAACATAGAGAACAATAGACAATCAGTTGGTACGATACTCTTGGTTCCGTTGTCGTTGGTAATCTGTTTTGGTCCGTTTCTCTTCGTAGATTAGGAATGGCCTAGAACGGATGCTATAACGCGGATATATGCGATAGAACCCAAGCTGACGCGCCTGACATGTGTTTCGGAAGTCGCAGTCGGAAATTGTGAAATCACCCTAAACACTTCTGATACGGTGTCTAATGATTTGTTTCTGGCTTCAATTATCTCTGTTTCAACTCTTGCAGTTATCATTCATTTACCGTTTTCCCATCTAACCCGTCAGACTATGGAGCTTCAATTAGACGGGATAAAAATCACCTGCCCTTGCAGTATGGCGTTATAAATTTATCATTTTAATAATGATGAAAAATAAGCAGTATAAAATTCTAGTGCATCGTGTTATTTATAACAGAGTCACACGAAAATCTATTCAAACTGGATAAACGAAGATAAAGCCTGAATTATTGAATACTCAATGTTAATCACCTCGTTAGCATACTATTTTAGTGTTCGATAGTCTCTTAACTGCCAAATTTGAGTAAGTTGAGTTAGAATATCTAATACACATAGGTGATATTGTGTAACAAATAGTTAATGATATCGTCTGTGGCAGCATCCGTCATCATCGTCGACCTATTTATAGTTTCACTGCCAGACACGAGGCTTCTTTCTGAATGAGTAGGGTGAATCCCGTAGCCTAACATGCTGGTCAAATACGGGTTAACAAATACGGGTTAACAAATACGGGTTAACAAATTCCATCCATCCTAGTGAATATTCATAGGTTTTCTTGGGATTGTTTCTGTACCGTTATACCAAATGTTGTTTGATGCTGAAAACGCATGTACGTGTTTATACCGCAGATGATACCGAAACTACTAAGCACTAAGCAATCTAAATCACTAAGCAATCTAAATCATTACAAGGACTACACATTACGATGATCTTCATCAAACCTTTATCCCTTTACTGATGGATAGGAGTCTGTCTATTCCCAGAAATGAATGTTTTTAATTAGTTAATAGATTCATACAGTATTATTATATTTTGTTTACAAAATTGCCAATTTATTTCGCACATTACTTATGAATCTCTTTAAAAACTGAAAACAGCAGGTCTTCAGCACATTACACCCTCCTAATTTGCAAATACCTATACATTAACCAATGATAACCTACTTATATTGAGATTGGTCGCGTTGGTTGCAAGTGCGACTGCCGAACGGGAGGTCCTGGGTTCGATTTCCGAGTCGGGCACGACTAAATTTTCTAATTTTGTTTTTCTAGTAGTAGTTCGGATTCTGGGCATGTGCCCGGCGTATGGCAATAGGCTCACCACCTGTTCCATAGTGGGACGTAAAAGTAACTGAAGGAACGTGGGAGTGTTCTACATTCCTCTCCGGTAATTACAGCCGTGATGTTATTTCTTTTTTTTTTGATAAAAGAATATAAATATGTACGTACACAATATTTTTATGTTTGGCATCTCACAAGGTCCAATCGGGCGTTTTGTTACTAAACCTTAACAAATTGCTGCCTACACTCCGATACCACAGAAAAATATATTTCTTTACCCGAATAATACCCAGATTTTGTTTCCAAAATCTTTTGTATTGCCTTTGTGGTACGAAATGTAGAAAATATGATACACAAATAGGCATAAATATAACATCGAATATAGAGGAATAAAGATCAAAGAAAATGTAAATAACGTGTACCAAAACTAAATTAGTATTGAATCTTAAGAGGATTTTAAACAACAATTCTCTGGAGACTGAATGGGAACGGCGCTATCAATTAATAATTGACTCGTTTCTCCATGATGGCGTAAGAGACGCGCGATAATTCGTTTAATCAATGAACAAAGACCTAATTACTTGTACACCTTTATTTCTTTCTAATTCAATGTAGATAGTCAAATGTTGGATCAGGTTTCGTTTGCGGAAATATCATAATCAGCAAATATTTCTGCTGTTCCAGTACAGGTCGTTCAGTGTCCTAATCCGGTTTTAAAAGTTTGGTAGACATGTACGACTATAATGTGATGTATAGCGTTATTGTTTCGTCTTCGTAGATGGTAAAGCATCTATGACATAGGGCTCTCAATATGATATTTCTTGACTCACATGTAGCGGCCAATATGTTTGATGCAAGGAAGAGAAAAAACATTCACAACCAACGACAATGATGCAGCATAATTAACGAGTTTGGCAAAATACAGTAAAATTTAGGTGATCTTTATTAAATACCATTACATGGATTGATAAAACGAATGTTGTAAAGTTTCATAGTGTTGTCATAGTAGATACGAAGAAGATCGCTGAACAGAAAGGAATGACAGTAGTCAAAAAAGAATTAACATATAAGAAATTTACCAACACCCTCAACACACTTATTAGTATTACTGGTGGCTCGTAAATTTAAAATTGATATTGATGTAAACGAATTAATTTAAAATATCAAGTAGTTTTTTTTAATTATTTTGAACAGTTATACGTCTCTACACATATTACGAGTGTCCCACAGTAGTTAATGTACCACAGTAGTACAAATGTATACATTTAATTTTTTTATAAAAGGTCTACTCTAGGCGATCGAATCTTTCTCATGAATATTGACACATATTCACTAAAATGTTCTAAAGTCGAGTTCATGTACGATATTGCCTTAAAAATGGTATACATATTTGGTAAAAGTTATATACCCATCTACAAGAACGTCTCAGTTACGAGTCTATACATAAATATCCAATCATTACTTTGACATATTTTCCCTTTGCACTTTTTATATTCGCTATTCTTTATTCTCTGGTTACAAGACAAGAGATTTAAATTTTAATCGGCTGAATAATTGAATGTTTCGACGAGAATTTATAACAAGGTACTCAAATGTAAGAAACAATTTAATAAGTAAGAAAGATAATTTCATTTTATCACACGTTTTAAAATATTATCATTAATAAAATGTGAGATAAATATTACAAATATCGACGCTATTATGTTATTTAAGATTCCATAACTACTTTGATACACGTCAGGGCTTAACTGAGACATATTTTTTTCGTGGTTGCCCGTCTAGTTTCTATTCGAATCTAGTTCAATTAGACTATTCATAAACAAATTAGCCAATTTTATAGTTAAACGTTTCATGAGAGTTACACATCATTATGTATAAGCGGGCTTGACTCACGTTTGTGATTCAGATCTATTACCAGATTCACACCTTTACAAATTCTGACCTTTACGAAATCCTACAAGTAGGTATACTACTATTACTAATAATGAAATTATACATATTAAACTTGTATAATATTTTTCTTATAGACATATACACAAGCCTTTCTCTCCCTTCTCCTCCCACAGCTCCCACTAAAACTGCATCTGGAAATAAAATGTATTATTATTCAAAGAATTTGCCGGATTCAGCGTTAACATGTCGATGTAAACAAGAAAGCTATGAATAATTATCTAGTGTTTTCATCAGCTTAGTAATTAAATGAAATCGCTTGGATCTTAGCAAACTTCAAAGGAGTTAATTACTTCTAAGACTACGCTACCTCTTAACTTAACTTGGATTAACGGGAACAGTTTTGTTTGTGTATTTGTGTTTATTGTTTGTGCGTGTGTGTGTTCAACGTTTTCAGAAAGCAATAATTTCCCTTTTTAAATTAAAAAAAAATAAGAATTATTAATATTATTATTCTTATTATTCCGCCTTCCGTAAGAATGCATATCCCAGCTTAGTTCCGGGATACAGGATGTCGTAAAAGGCGACTAAACCCAGCGTTGGCAGATGGCAGTATGGCGTGGACTGCCTAGGCGCAGTCCGCAAGCGCCGTGGGCATGGATTATGGGCATAACCTCTCAGGATAGCCCTATGCCCAGCAGTGGACTAAAATAAGCTGATGATGATTATTATTACTATTATTGTCCTATCATCATAGCTGTTTCTTTGCGTGGTAGGCAGAGAGTACCTACTGCCTGCGAAATATCTCCTTTCTATAGAACTGATGTGATTCTTCTACTCGTATATTAATAGTTCTTCATACACGCATGTCTATTTATACATACATTTATATACGTATGTATTTCATGAGCCTTTTGGTTATGATTGTTGAGGTTAACTTGGTATGGAAGTCGATTACCGTATGTAGGATATTCTAAGTTTTATTTTTATACGTCAAGGAATAACTGAATCTTGAACACTGCTAATCTTCCAAGAAACGTAGCCAAAACTCATAGTTATATTGTAACTTCACGCCTGTAATCCCCGAAGAGGTAGGCAGAGGAATGTATAAGATTCCCACGTTTCTGCCTCGTTGGTCGTGTTGGTTGCGAGTGCGACTGCCGAACGGGAGGTCCTGGGTTCGATTCCCGGGTCGGAC
>DWDW01002231.1:0-10453 GCA_018245635.1 Mimoniades versicolor eupheme | reverse complement strand
TTATTTATATAACATTATTCATGTCTAGAATATAATAAAAAAATTTGAATACCGTTTGAAAAAGCACCCTGTATAGTCCTGCATTTGTTAGAAAATTTAATAGACGTTTGGTTAAACTCAGAATGTTGCCTGTAGGAATGTAGGAGTGACAATTTACTCTATTAATCCTATAGCATTAATTTCTTTCCCACTAAATCTTTTAAAAGATAAAATTGAAATTGAACATGTCTTAAAATGTTATATCATATAATAATTTCCATAAACGCACATTTTCAGTTCTGGGATAAAATTGTATTGAGATGTCTATTTGAATCTAGACATTGATGATATGATTAATGGGGTCAACTCGTATGTACGATTACATTTCATTTAAAAATCTTTCATAGTCTTTTTGTATATACACGTTAACAATACGGCACAATGCAATGACAGTGTTAAACACATACAATTACGCCTGTAACACCCAAAAAGGTAGGAAGAGGAGTGCAGTTCCTTTTCTCACACTCCCACGTTTCACCAATTACGTTAACACATAATTTACACTGAATTTCCCTCGGTAGCAATAAGTAACCTACAAGTTATGGAAAATAAAATTATTTAATATTGTAAAACGATAAAACAAAACCTATTCGGTTCTTTTATTTTGTATTGTAAGTTATTTTTATTGCGAACGTTGAAATTGAAAATATTTTTGTGGGAATACAACGACAATGTTAGTAGCTGCATACGTGGTATTATTATGTAAGTAAATTTACAATTCTTTGTTGAGACATCTAGTACTCTATCTACATCTAGTACTCATCTAGGACATCTAGTACATATCTCGTTATATTTTAGTCACTACTGGCGATAGCTATGAAATAAACGGAACATCGGAAGACAGAGTACATACGCTGGATACATTAGCAACGATAAAGTTAACGAGCCCGTACTATGGAGATTTCAGTTTAGAAGACGTACGAGAATACAACAGTACAAATGTGTCCTTGAATACTTTCTTACTTTTTTTAATGAACGTGTCCATATTGCAGTTAGAAAATGTGCATAAAAATATTAAGAGAGATTACCGACTTAACCAGACGGAAATGAAGTTCATTGACAATGCATTTGAGAATTGTAATGGGGAATACGAAAGGACACTTAAAATGTATTTTAAAAAGTCATTTAGTAACATATCGAATGCATCAAAACTGTCTTTGTCAGATTTTGCTGACTTTTCTCATTTTATTATACAGAAAACCGTGGAAAACAATTTGAAATTTTTGCAAGATGAACTTCTATCAACCTCTAAGAATTCAGTGCAGTTTTTGAAACACAAAATTTTAAGACAGCAAATGAAAATTGTTATGAATGTAATCGATAATCAAATCTGTTGGAATTTAACATTATGTATGAAGAGAAATGTTTACACAGACTATTTAGTAGAATGGCTTCGATATATGTTAAATGCAAGTGGTCAACAGTTGAATAACTTTTTCTTGGCAATACCACTTTTCATTGATAAGTACATGCACGTGATAAGAACAAATGTTAAATTCCGCCAAAAAATTAAATATTTCGTTCGAATTAATGACGAAGGTCAAAGGGATTTCATAGATTTTCTCGATGAAATTTTGACAAACGAAGATGAAATTTTCAATATAATGCAAAATGAATCGAGCAAAGGGAACATTTTTTACGCCGAATTATTTCAATTAATCGATGATAACTACAGCTTAAACGATGAAAATAATGCACATTTGGACGGTATATCTAAAAAGCTTTTTGAATGGAGCAGTTACTACAATTGCGAAATAAAAAAAATATTGGATTCAATTATGCACAACATGGAATTAAACATCAAAATATGGCCGATCGCAGAACAAAATAGATTGGATTATATATGGTCACAAATAATGACATTGTAAATATAATATTAAATCTAATTAAATTTCACAGTAGCAGGTAAAATATAAAAGGAACATTATCCTTATTATGATCATTGTTTATATTGCTACGCTCATGGGAAGGTCCAATTCGTATTCCGAATGAGCCTTTATTGAAATTAGCTTTGATACCATAGAGAAATTAGCGATTTTGATCTGCGCCAGTGACAAATGTATGCGTGGTATACGACTCTAAGTCGTGGTAGTATTGCATACAATAATAATTCAGTGCTTGACAAAATTAGTACGCATAAATTATTAACAAAGGTATAGTCTGCACCCATTTATGCCAAGTGATATGACAGTTTGCATGGGTAGTATCAATCTCGCACCTCGATTCATTGTCTATACTTCAACAATGGATTGAAAATCAACCGGTGTGACGCCAAAACATTCTAACCAAGTATCCACAACCAATGGTATTGTATGTTTACGTGACTGGACTGCGGTACCTGTTTATATTGCATTCAGCCTTATTTTTAACGATGTTAACACTCATAGTTCCGTAGTAGCTAGGCTGTGTAAGCAAATCTTAATTCCGTAGCCCTCATTCGTATAAAATTTGGCATTGCTTATCAATAAAAGAAATTTATTAATAATTTATTAAAAATTGTTATTTATGTTGAAGATAATAAACAAATTTTAAGCTCTATATTTTTCAATTGAACACATTAATGGAACGTTAATAACTTAACAGTTTATTTTAAACTTTTACTACCTTAATAATTACATTAATATTTGCGTGTGACGGACTTTACATACAGACTTGTATCACGGCATTCCGAGAGACTATATTACGTCATGTAACCGCCGCGCTGTTTAAGCTCATATTTGCGTAGCATTTCCAACCACGGATTTCTGTGTCAGGTTTCGTATTTAATGTGTTTAATTTTACCCAAAGTTTACGGACGAATATGTATGTAAATATTTCAGTTAACTTCAGAAACTATTCATATGCAAAGTCACACTACTGATCGGTTAATTACATTTCTGTTGAAAAAAATAATAATTCACAATTCAGTCCAAATATCACATATATTGTTTCTATTTAACCTATATGATTTGTTTATAGTTTCACTAATAGTCGACAATGTGTTTGAGTATCCATTGACATGCTAAAATTAGATTAACCAAAGTAAGTCATTGTTTTGAGTTTAGACACACATTATCCTGAAGTTGTAATATTCTGAACGTTGTAACACATTTAACTCATGTGTAAATGTATATTCGGATTCAAAATATAATTCATAATGTGTCACGCAGTGTAACAATATGCCCTAAGGTATGCCAAAAGTAGTTGTCATACACAATATACATTAAATGATATTCAACGCGCATAACCATGAATGGCATGCCTACGCATTGTACTGTAAAAACTCGGCAAAGCATAAATTCAACATGAGGTACATGTTCACCTCAGTTATTTCACATATTTTACTCGCGGGAATTTTTGCCGACATGTCATTCAGAATACGAGTTTTGAAAACAGCTCGAATTCAGTGCAAGTTCACACACAAAGTTTCTTAATAACATGTCACTTCATATAAGTCCTACAAATGCGACTACATTGAAAAGCGTAAATATTTTCTCTGCACAAACATGATAAATTCGTTTGTGCGTTAAAATATTATCATAAGTAGTATCTCTGCACGAGTACGTATTATGAAACATTGATATCAAACTAGTGGTTAATTTTTTTCGGCTACAAGATTCGCGTGGCACATACATATATTGGCAAACGGTGAAAGAAGTAACGGTAAGTTTGGTCTGTTCCGAGCCATCAGCGTCGTCATTGTGTACGTACACAAACGAAATTCGCCATCACAATTTCATGATGATATATACATACGCATCGCCCGCCCATCCTTTGAAATGATTTTTCTACTATAAACAGTGCTGCTTATGTAGTCCGTGTCGTATGTAGACTCAATAAACAATTTCGACACTTGAAATTTTTGAAAACGCACCACAATTTCATACGTTTCAGTTGAACATTTACGTCAGTTATAAGTTTCAATGGAACTGTAGGTGTCAATTCAAGAGAACACTCTGTTCGCTTCAAAGTGCTTGTAAGCGATATATAGTATTTAAATATCGTTTAAGTGATTATTAATGCAAGACATCTTACAAGTTTAATGCATTTTGCCTAGGTTTAGTAAAATTTCCCCGCCTTTAATTATATACACGATAGAAGTAATTGTATGTTATTACTGTGTAATTAAAGTTTTGCCATTGCTTGGAAAATCTTTGAGAAGTGACATATGTTTCAGTTTTACTTAAAAAATAAACGTTAGAACGGTCATTGATAGGTCGGAGATTTGAAAATTATAAACATATCGATGAATAAAAACCATACCGGTCGAAGGTGGTGCTATAAGTAGATTTACCTGAAGAAATAATAGAAACACAAGCGCTCGCTGGAGAGCATTATCGAATTAATTGAACGCCACACCAGAAATTACGATGTGATACGTTGAAATCCTAAATGAAACGGTGTATCCTAAATGTAATTATATTTGGCCGTATCAGTGAACAGTTCATAGTCGACGCGCATTCAATCTGTAAAGTTACATTACCAGGCCGCGTCGCCTCTAGATGAATGGAAGTTATGGACATTATTTAACCAGCGAGAGTATGTTAAGAGCTGGATCTCGGGTAATTTCTTTGAGTGGCAATAGTCAAACCCATTCGACGTCTACAAAACGGTTTCGAAACGATTGAGAGACGGTTATCCCAATGTCTCATATGTCCACTAATCTAAAGTGGAGCAGTCTGGCGGAGAATGCTTCAGGCCTACCACAGTTGAGGAAAAGACTTGTAAACACAACACTTTGTACGTAACCCGAAACTTTAATACATACGTAATGTTGCATCTAATAACATTGTTTGTAAGCCTTTCTCACTAGCCTATACACATCACATCCATTGACGCACATACATAGGTATGTTGACACTGTATTAACGCGTAAATTGTTAAAACAGACACGTTATGCTTTATGATTCCAAATGGTTAGCTAAGTAAATGAAACTTATCACAAACCATGTATGTAGGTAACTATATACAAATGTAAAATCATTATTGTTCCAATTTAATTCGTATATGATAAACTGAGGTCACATTTTCCTCGTATAAATTATACTAAAATGTTTGTACCCAACCTCTCTGTAATCACAATACATGCAGTGATCAATTCGCTAAAATAATAAAAAACCTACAATTAAAAGTTCTGGAACAAAATTTTAATACATAATCACGCCAGGCTCCTTACTAGGAAGACAGAGCATCGATCGACTGAGCATATATCTGCCCTTACAGCCCTAAAATAAGAAGCAGCATGTCAGGACTTAAAATATCAATAAACTCCATACAATAACTCTTGAAGCTCTCTACTACTCTCTACCTAACCAGTAAGGGCAGGCGTGATGAAATACTTGCAATTGTTATTACATCAATAAAGCAGTACAAAAATAGTTCATTGCAGTGTGTAGTTATATTTCCCGGGTAAATATTTTCTCGCGTCGTAAGTTACACAAGCAATGGTTTCGATGTATAATAACATACGTGCCGCCTCTATAATACACCGCTTACTACATCGAATGTTTAATAACACTAATATAATGCACACAATCAATAATATGACGTATTAGTTTCTAGTTAGTACTACTTTCTAGCATAATTGTATAGTTATTTGCAGTGGACTGCAACTTTACTATTTAAAATAACAACATAATAAAGTTTTAAGTGTTTCTATTAAAACCTACATAATACGACAACTATTAGTTTCACCGGTAATTAAATATGAACAATGTAAAGTTATGGGAAAACCTAACATTAAAACATTAAAAACGTAAACCTAACATCACGCCTATAATCGCCGAAGAGGTAGGCAGAGGAATGAAGAACACTCCAACGTTTCACTAGTTACGTTGGCGTCCCACTATGGAATAGGTGGTGAGCCTATTACCATACACCGGGCACATTCATCCAGATTCCGAGTCACTACCAGAAAATCTAAATTAGAAAAAGTTAGTAATGCCCGACCCGGGAATCGAATCCAGGACCTCGATCGGCAGTGGCACTTGCAACCAACAGGTACACATGTAGGTACTAAGTTAGATACGGTTGACACGCTAAGGATTTCACATTTATTGCTCACATTATTGGCTTCCACACAGCTTTGGATATCGTCTGATGTAATAATATACATATTATGTACTAGTCTTAATACACTAAGTTTAAACAAGCAAATGAATACTACATTTATAGTGGTAGCATCATTTTCTCGTACAAAAAGTGTTCTTATGAACCAATTTTGAATAAATGAGATTTGAATTTGAATTAGTTCAGTAAAATGAGTAGGTACTTAAGTTATATTAAGCCCTAGAGGAAATTACCGTTATAGTGTAGGTATTGGAATGTTAAACATAACACTATGTTTCAAATATCCATTGTTATTGAATTTGTGGTTCGGTAACATTATTATTATCATTATCATATCACCAAGTCAGGTTTCCTACAGAGTAGGGGCAGAGTGCACATATTCGATAAGATGTAATTATTAATTAATATACCATTATAAAGTATACGATTAATCTACTTATATTTACCGTTAAAACCCACATTAATATTTGTGTGAAATAATTTAAACTTAACCTTTTCGAGTGCATTTGTTATTACAAAAATGCGCCGTAGTTGTTATTTAAAAATTGCCACGACAGCGCTAGCGCTAACGTACGCTACTACGTTTGTTTAAATTCCGAACAATACATAGACAGCCGTTGAAATTCCTTCGCTCTTAATTTAAAAAAAAACCGTTTACAATTCTAGTGCCAGTGTAGCATTCCATTCATAGACGGACGCAGTAGAACGGTTGTAGCATTTATCATGCAACCACCATAGTACAAGTGTGCTATTGTCCGTAGGTACATATGTGTATTATCCTTATATATTAGAGAGGTCGATGAGTAACGCATGACTCACTACGGAGATAACGTGAGTACGCAAAGAGCATAGACTACGCATTGTTTGATAGCCATTACTGCACGCAAGGCCGGCGTCTCTATGAGGCTATTGTCGTTGTTTGAGACGTTGTTTTATAATAAAATTAAGTGCTTAAGTAAAAGTATGTAACTTTTTTCTTTTCATTAATACGTTTTACACCGTTATTTTAGGAAGTAAAATTACCAACATCCAAGAATCAATATTTTTGAAAATTAATGTGTCCTTATACTAATCGTTTCTAGGTAATTTTTAAAATTGCAATAAAGTCGCAAAATTGTCCGTTGTCTAGAGAATTGCCGTAGTGAAAGTATTTGTGGTTTACTGGCAAGTTGAGTAAGATTGCATGAGTATACATTTATATGATTTTATATTACTTATACTGATTGTAAACAGAAATGTGCGTTCGCATATCTAATTTACAACTTCACCATTCAATCAGTTACATTGGTTCAATAGACATTCAATTTTCACAGCTTAAACGCTCTTAGCTCGGTAATGTATAACAGCTCAAGTCAGTCTATGAGCGGCAGACTTCTGTCAGTAATAATAAATTAATGAAGCGTATTCCGAAACACAAACACAGTCTCTATGATACAAGTATCTTCGTTTTTCCTTGCCGATTTTCCAACAAGTAAGGGGGTATACATACAAGTTTATGATAAGTACACGTTCACAAAGACAAAGAAAAGTACACTATCATAAGTTCTTAAAAAAATCTTCATGGCAGCGACACGTAATGTATTGCAGGCAGTCCACATGTGTGCTTACTTATTCATTAATTGATAAAAACTCCGGGCATATTACTGATAAATGAATATAAATACATACAACAACAACAGTACTTTATTTACAGTAACCACTGGTTGGTATTTCGACAAGAGTGAAATATTTGTTATTTTAGGTAAAGATAAAATTTGTTTGCTGACCTCCGAGAGAACATCTACATATATCTATACTAATAATAAAAGTGTAATAATACTGCGGTGTCTGCACATAAATATTTATGAAAAACTAAGAGGTCTTTACTAACGTAATAGAACCGATATATTTTTTTAGAATTTTTGTCTGTTTTGTGCGCACTTATATTAGATACAACATAACCTATGTATGTGTTTACGGTTACAACTCATGTATAATTTTTAACCTTTCAGTAATTTTTTAGTAATAAGTAATAAAAGCTTGTTTTTTTTTTTAATTCTCTTTTGATATATATCTCTATCATCTTTTCCAATATCTTAGATAAGGTTTTTTTTATGTTATTATATTATTAAATAAATATGAAAAAAGTTAAACAGAAAACAGTAAAACGTGCAAAATAACAAAATGTACCGAAACATTATATTAGCAAGCACAAGATAAGGCGCTTGCAGAAAATGTACTTATTTTACCGAGAATCGTTAAAATACAACAAAAAATGTTTTTAGTCGCTTACTGTAGCGAAATCGCTAGAACTGCAGAAAAATGTCACTGAGGCGTGGAATAAATAAAATGAAAAAGAAAAATAGATAAATAATTCAAGCAGTTATTTGTCGTTTCAAAGCATCTAAGTAATAATAATGGTGTTTTTAAGTAGATAATAATGGTGCTAGAAAGCAGATATTTTTACATCATGCTGTAAGAAAAAAAATCCAGAATTCCTGAAGTTCGGCAACATTTGTCCAGTTTCATGAACGACCCGCTTATGTAGCAATTAACATCAATTAAATTTAGTTTTTATCCCACGCGTAAAAAATTTCGCGACATCAATGTCTTCAATGTTTAATAAGTATAAAACGTAATAACACGCCTGTAATTCTCAAAGTGACGTTTAAGTCTCACTATGGAATAATTCATGAATCTATAGCCATGCACGGGGCACAAATCCAGACTGAGCCACTACCACTACTAGAAATTTCGATAGGATCGAACCGATATCTCGATCGTTATTACCGCTTGCAACCGCCCAACCAAGGAGGAAGACTTAATAAATAATGATATAGAAAATTGACCTATGAATTGCATTGATATAATATATGATGTTATTGATTGAATATGTGTAAGTAATTAATACCTGTTCCCGTTCATCGGTGTCGAAACTTTTGTTAATAAAAGCCATTTTAATATTAGCATTAGCTACAATGAAAATAATATAATATAATCAAACATATTTGTTTACTTTAAATATTCAATTATTTTAATACGGTTACATAGAAAAAATTATCCAATTTAACGAAACGAATAAAGTCTAGCATTCCTTTTAGTAAAGAAATAATTGGAAACTCTTTGAATCGTATCAATACTCCTGTTGAATTTGTCTGTGAATATAAAGAGAGTATATCTAATGCAGTCACGCTTTATGTAACGCTTCTTGAGAACTAGAGGGACGCTGCCAAACGTGAAGAAGTTTAAGTTCGATACGCCATTCCCTCTTGTAATACTTGTTTTCATCTTATCTAAAGGTAATTGTCTTAAACTTTGTAAATTTAGCTTGAATTAAATTCATCCCATGTTCTTAGTTTGCTATGTAAGACATTCTAATTCAAACATTCGCTTAACTGATTTCTCACCTCACTGACGCATCCTGTGCACTGTAGTCTTGTAAGTATACCTACTAAGTCGTTTGCAATTCATTTTTAATACGTATATGTAGCTTTATGTAACAAACACAAATGGTGTCTTTTCCGTAACGTTGGTATATTTTAAATACGAAAGTGAGATGTTTTTGTTTATTGTTTATTATTATCACAGCTTAACATATTCAACATAGATTGCAAATGTTTCGTAAGCTTGCATTCGTAAGCCTAAACATAGTCAGAAGTTTTTAATATTTTTTTTATAATTATTATGTAATACCGCATTGATCGTTTGTCGTTCTTGTGCTCCGATCATCATGATATCTGTGCAATCATTCTACGAATAGGTCTTCTAAGTCCTTCAAGTCCTAACTTCAACACCAACTTTATTTAACTTTAGAATCGCTGCAAACTTTCGTTTCGCATTTATTTTACTGTACGAGTAGATGTTGAAGTTCACAACAGCTTAATGTTTTATCTCCTATAATTTAACTGTTTTAAAGTCTGAGATGAAAATTCATTTCATAACGTAAACATTTTTGTAGAAGGTAACGTAAATGATACATTCTTAATATTAATATATCTTATTTAAAGTGATGTACAAATTACACATTTTAAAAATTACAAAGGTTTTAAGTAGACAAACCCGATATGAATTTGGGTTATGGGAGAAACTGTATGTCCAATGTTTTACATTAATTACTGAAATAAAAAGTGTATTAAATAGTAAAATGCTTTTGAAATATAAGTATTCGTTCGACACAAGAAGATTACTTTGAAAATAGTATTCTATGTATACAAGTACTACAACTTAACATCCTGTTGCTGACTTGTGAACTGATAGTCGGGTTAGCTTATTACGAATTAAGTTATTCCAGAAACAGCAACTGACGTATTGATTAAAGTAGCAGGCCTCTGATGCCTGGCAGCACATGCTTTAGAATGAACCGTGAGAGCGGATGCTGGTGAGGTGA
>DWDW01002230.1:0-10453 GCA_018245635.1 Mimoniades versicolor eupheme | reverse complement strand
ATTAGAAAATTTTGTAGTGTTCGACCCGGGAATCGAACCCGGGACCTCCCGATCGGCAGTCGCACTTACAACAAACACGACCAACGAGGCAGTCAAATATGAATTTTAACTAGTAATTCCAGGGAAATCTAATAGTACACGGAAATTTGAACCCAGGACCTCTCGATTAGCAATCGGGGTTGCAACTATTCTACCAACGAGGCAGTCAAAAAACCCTGTATATACCTACTTTCAAATTTTTTTTTATAATTTTTACCCACTAAGGATATGAATTACACGTACCTTCGCTCAAAAATCAACTTGTAGTTTCGATTAAGTTCCATCACAAAAGGCCCAACGTTTTGTGAGACTCGTCAATTTCTTAGCAACGAGAGGGTGGGTATAACAGAGAAGCGAGATAATGTCAGGACACGTGCGCTCGCACACTCCATCGAATCGCAATACGTACCCAATCAGGATTATACAAATCCCACGCGGCTATCTGGGGCCGGGGAAATAATTACGATCGGCCCGAGTTAATCAAGTGCTGACGAGAATTGAGGAAAAATTCCCTAATATACTCCATTCGGTTCGGCGTATCGCCGCTTGAGTTTGTAGTCACTAATAGATATTATTGAAAATCCTTACAGAACTTCCTATAATGCTGTATGTATTACTGTAAAATTCAACGCAGCTTTATGCTTTAATATCACTTGGATGTCTGTATTAATGACAGTTGTTAACACTTGTTTTTTTTATTTATGGTAAAGAAAATAAATTTATTTTATTTAATCCTGGGAGTGGTTTATCTGTACCTAATAAACAAGATTTTATTAAAGTGTATAAAATAAGATTTTTTAAAATATTTTCTTAGCTTGTTCATGTAATTTAATATTATAATTTAATATTCTTATATCTAATATTATTATTATATCCAATAAATTATTATTGACTGCCTCGTTGGTCGTGTTGGTTGCAAGTGCGCCTGCCGAACGGGAGGTCCTGGGTTCGATTCCCGGGTCGGGCATTACTAAATTTTCTAATTTAGATTTTTTATAGTGGCTCGGAGTCTGGATATGTGCCCGGTGTATGTCAATAGGCTCACCACCCATTCCATAATAGGACGTAAACGTAACCGGTTAAACATGGGAGTGTTCTACATTCCTCGGTCATGTCTTCGGGGATTACAGGCGTGATGTTACGTTATTTATTATGAATAAATCTATACTAATATATAAATAGTAGGCTGCCGTGTTATACGGTTTTTAGTGTTTCCTCCATGTATCACGATGTTTCATATAATATATCTTAGTTATCATATTCAATGCAAATTTGTCGTATATACGAGTATATTTTATCGTGGCACATGTAGCGGAACACTGGTGAACGTCCTTAGTGGTAAGGTGAAGTTCCCATATGTATGTATATGTATGTATGGGAGTCGGAATTTTTTTTGCAAACGGTTCATTCTAAAGCTAACTTTGGGCGCTTTAACTATTGGCACCATTAGTTTTTTGATGTATTGTATTATTTATACGTGCTTTGTAGTTTGTGTTATATTATGTAGGTGTACTTTCACTTTGTCAAACAAGTTGAATTTCAGCACTTTATAAACACAATCAGTCGAGTTTCGTCCACAAGCGAAACTAATAAATAATAATACCTTCCGCATCCATTTCTGCGTGTTACACGGATAGATTATTTCTGGATATTTAAAGGAGAATGTGCACTAAATGAACTCGAATCTCATGTAGACGAATAATTGACGCCTAAAGGCCAATGTTCACTGAACGTGATGGAGCGTCACTCTATACAGCAGTGAACTGTATGAGCGCAGATGCACCGCTGCACACCCTCCCCGTGTACAATGTAGCTGCGATTAAGTTCTGAAAGCATTTTGTCTTCATTCTAAGTTTCTGGTATTTGCAAGTCACACTTGAATTCTCTTTTATCATGTACCCATTGATATACTAAACAGAAATGTCTATAAGGATAGAATGTTTTAGTAGTCGGTGCCTTCTATATACTCTGTAAAGGTTTTCGCGTGATTAATAATAATGATATTCACAATAGGAACACGGAAGATGTGGTTGCGCAGCGATAACGTAACATCACGCCTGTCATCCCCGAAGAGGTAGGCAGAGGAATGCAGAACACTCCCACGTTTTACCGGTTACGTTTACGTCCCATTATGGAATAGGTGGTGAGCCTATTGCCATACACCGGGCACGTATCCAGACTCTGAGCCACTACTAGAAACATTATAAGGAAATAAAAACTGAATTTTTCGCTAATATCTTTATCCCAATCGTATTTCGTAAAGAATGTAGCGAGTACATTCGCAAAGCTTACCATTTCAAATGGCAGATCGTCTATTTAGCCAAAAGACTTCCATCAGATTCGTGTTTAGGTTCACTTAGAGAATGAATGCAGACTGCGCTGTTCCGACGACGGATCCATTTGAATTCACTCCGTGCATTTTTATTGGTTTTGCGATGCGATTGCGATTTTAGAAGTACCTACTGCCATTTTAAACATCGCCCCAAATTGAATTGGTCACAAAATAAGATATTATTTTCTGAACTATCTATACGAATATTTGCCATTTTTAATTTATAATCTTAAATTTATAAACATAGTTTTATTACTTACCTAATAATGTTTAACCTAATACTGCTTTTTCTATAAAAATGAAGTACCTAATCGTGATCATGATACTGATTCTAATAAAATTAAGCTATAGTTATAAACTAGAAAATTATTATAAAAATGACTTTAAAATATTTTGTATAATAAAAAGGTTACGTATGTATACGCTACAATAGTCATTATATCGGTATTTCCCGTAAGAGGGTGGGGGTGCAATTTCAGACCTTTAACATAGGTATTACTAAAGTAGCAAACATAGTTCGATTTAAATATTGATAAAAAAATAATGTCACGCCTCTAATTCCCGAAGAGTTAAGATTAACTTGTGATGTTACGTGCCACCATGGTATACAGGGTGAACTTATTGCATACACACAAACACACAAATACAGACTCCGAGTGACTCCTAGGAATTTCAAGTTAAAAATCCAGTAGTACCTACTCGATCCGGCCATCTAACCAAGGTCCTTTCGATTAGCAGTCCCACCAGCCACTAGACCATCGATACAGTTGTATAAACGTTAATATAGCATTGTATTTTATTTTATGACTCCTATATAAGTGTACATGAATCCTGAATAGTGCAATCATGAATGATCTTTTTTCCCAGTCATCTGTTTTCAGACGAAGCAGAGACGACGACAGAGCTACGGTAACCAAATGGCCGATGACCATAAATAAATATTCTTTTAAATATTTACTCATTCTTCAAAAGCCAGACTCTGGAACATTACCCACTTATGCTAAAATATGCATCAGGTGAAATCAAATTAACGACTTCCAAATCAGAATACAAGCACCATTCAGTGGAAAATAAAACAGCGTATAATACAATATCACAGTAATAGTATTCGTATTTACGTTGTTTCATTCTTCAAAATAATAGTGAGTGAAATAAAAAGTAAATAACGAACTAAATAGTGAAACTTTTGAATACAAAACGAACATTGTTCCAATGCATATGTTTTTAACAAACCCTATCCAGTATTGAAACGGTAACATAAGAAGAACTTATTAGACGCAACCCTAATCGCTCAAAGCTCCGTCGACCAATTACTCTGAAAGACTCTTTCAACATGGCGGAGGTATTTCAATTTAGCTTATTGGCTCATGTGCGCTGGGATTTTGACAATTTTTTTCCTGGTCCATTTCTCATCTTTTCCAATCCATCTATCACGTGGATATTTCTCAAAATATATATATATATACCTATGCATATATGTATATATTTCAGAAAGGCAACTGGCTATTTATTTAATTCCAATAATGTGTTTACGTACGATTTTGTCGCACAATCATATTTTACAATCTTTAGAATATAAAAGAAGAACGTTAGAAGAATTCCATATGCCACTTTAGGTTTTCAATTCAAACATTCATTTGATTTCATACTCCTATTACCTGCTATATATTTAAATAAATAAATAAAAAACAAACACAAAAAATATCTCAGCTATCGTTCATACTCGTACCGCAATGGAAATTTTTCAATATATGTATTTCATTTTTGGTAACCTAATGTAGTAAAAGAGAATTTCTGCAATATTTTAATATAACTCTACACACACATAGATATTTACATTTTGATATAAAAATAGGTATACGAGTAAGTAATACCCGAGGTCGTGACCTGCCACGGGGCGGCAAACTGCAATGCAGATCGACTGTTGCATTGACCATGCACGCGGTTCAAAATATTTTTAAACACACCAAATGAAAAGTGACACCAAACCAAATGTCATTGAAAACGTATTAAAATGATATATCGAACGAAGAATGTCATTGGTCATAAGTCAACTGTGACTCAAGGCGCTGACCTACTGTTAGACATGAGAATCTTACCGCATACAAGGCATATATGGCACATGTGTACATGACGGCAGTGCGAATTTAATTCGGAATATTCTCACTTACGTATATAAGTATGTCAATTTTATTGAAACTGAGTCTTTGGCGTGAATTCGCTGCGATCGAGAGCCCACGAAGAAAGATCATGAAAAGAACAGACACTATTCGAGCCGTCCCTAAAAAACAAACGTAACATCACGCCTGTAATCGGAACCGGCATCACTATGGAATAGGTGGTGAGCCTATTGCTATGCACCGGGTACATTTCCAAACTCCGAGCCGCAACTAGAAAATGTAAATTTAAAAATCCAATCGCGCCACCAAACCGTACTTTATGCACGGCAATGGATCACCCCTATCAAGTAGGATTTATATACCGTAAATGGTGAAAACGAGTAGTACCTACTACACTCCACTGCCTATTTCATTGAGCAAATACAAGCGTTACGTTACACAATGTTTAGTTAACAATGTTGCACTCACTGATACCGTGTAACGACAGCATTATTACATTCTGCTTCATTACCTCCAACCACACCAATCGGTCATCTTTTACACCGCGAAATATTTCAGAATACACAATACAGAATCTAGTGTAGATCTTATTAAAACTAAATATGTTATCACGCATTCGCTTAGTGACCGACAATGAACTTAAATATTATTTTTGTTCTACGCAAACAGCCACAATATGTATGTTTTATGTCTTAGAAACTTTCGAGAATAAAAAACTCAGAACAAAAAGTCACAAGTGATACAACTCGACTAAGATTGTTAATACCTAACTGTTAGTTAGTTAAAGTGTTAGTTAACTGTTAGTTAGTTAAAGTGTAGTTTGTAAAACTACTAGTTAATATATTTGGTAACACGACCATATAGGTACTCGACGACCATATAGGCAGATATTATTACTTTGAGCATTAACCTGAGGCCAGAAAGAAATGAGAAACTCCTTTATTTAGCAAACAATAATCATACAAGGTATGGATAAACAGTTGACAAAATCAATTCTATTCGCATGACTACCGCGGAGAGCGCAGTAGGTACCTGCACAGTAGGCGCCGAGCGATTTAATTTACACTACCCCCCGCCAATCGGGGACAATATTCAAATAAGGCTTCATCTATTAACGGACCCCATCGCGACATGTCCCATTATCTATCATTTCCATCTGCAGACCCTCTGCATCTACCCCCGCAACTGCGTCCCACGAGCCACACGCTAAGATTTTTAAAGGAACGTAATCAAATCAAACAGACCGCGATAAGAACAAGGGGATTAATTGAAACTCAGGTAGACGCCGCTTTCTTTTTGTAATTTTACTGGATGCGAATGAAATTTATTCAACATGAAATATGTGTTATAATTCTTAATATGTGTTATAATTTTATTTTTCTACACAAAGCACCATTAATATGTCGTCCAGACACTGTTTGTAGGACATATTAATTTGCTAGCTTACGATGTTGATATGAGGTGCATGGGACTAATTAAAAATTTGCTAAATTATGCACTTTAAACATATATGTCTTTATTATGTTCTGTGTGTTTTAATTACGTCAATAAAAATGGAATTTAATACAAATACCTGTTACTAATTGACTGTTTTCTACATCGATTCACGAGTATGTATGATTATTCTGTCCTCCATGTACTTGAGTTTGAGGTTTAAATAGTATAGCGTATAGCTATTTAATACATATGTACATAACAAGAATTCTCTACTTTCATAGATAATAACAGTACTATATAACAAAAAAAAAAAAATATTTTTATATGTACCGCTGGTGCAGTGAGCAGCGTCTGGCTACCCCACGCAGTCGATTAGGATCTTACCCCAATCTGTGGCGAAACAAGGCGGGTCGGTGGCGGCAGTTTTTTCAATAACCCTTGAGGAGCCCCGCTGAGCCGCTCAAACACATGACCCCGTCAATCAGCTCTATGAATGAATACATTCGTTTCTTGCTCGTGACAGTTCTACGACTTCTTTGCTCATTATTGCCATGGAATAGCCAACTCTATTACTTGGAAAGCAATTCGATTTTTACACATTGAAAAACGTTTCAATTTTATTGAGAAATTTTAAAGCTATACTGTTGGTTGAGGTTATTTAACAAAGTATAAAAAGACTTTTTTATTCCTTAAACAAATTGTACACATAAATGTGTTTTATTACATCAGTTTATAGTCTATTGTCTAAAGCACATTAAAATTTAATAAAAATTAGCTAAATAACTTGCGAAATCTAAAATGAACATAAAAATCTGTATAAAACCTAGATTTAACCTTTAAATTGTCGTTATAAAAACGAAGATTTTGCTCAAGATCTTGTCAAAGTCAAGGTGCCCGAGTGGCTTGGCGAGTAATCCGTCACGCCACGTCTAGCAAAAATAAATCCACAAAAAAAACGTTATCGGCTATTTTGATAGCAGTTTTAATTTTTCAGAGCGGGGGCACCGCAGGTCGCGACGTGATTTGATGGCCCCGCTTTGTGCCCGATGGAAATAATATCGCGCCAAGCACGGATCATTGGAGAGCGAACTGCACTTTCGTGTATTTTCATTTGCTGTAACTCGACAATGCGAACCGATTTAAAATATTGCATCGACTTAAAATTCGAAATAGGAACGCGTTTTAAAATGATTGATCGAACTTCCGGCGTGTAGTTGCAAGAATTTGGTTTGTTTGCGTCGTGCCATTCATTTCATAGATGAATTATACATATATCATTATATATTTAGATGTATTATTATCGAATTATTAATGATTAAATTTCGTAAACTTATCCTCAGGAATTGACATTATATAACTTTGAATATGATTCGATTTTATTTTGCTCGTCACTGGAAATGTGGTCAAACTTTAGTCTAGGTCTAGATGGAATAAAGGTCGCGTCATATTTCAGGTGGCTCATGTTTTATAGGTCAATAAGTCACCAAGCGAGTTCCGGGCCGCGATCCAAGCTATATACATGTAAATTCATAGTCAACTTCGTCTTTGTGTCAACCTGACAAAACAAGGGTGCAAAATGAAACAATAGCGCATCAACGCAACCCACCCCTCGATGGAAACCACAGGAGGATATCATAAATGTCGGCTTAAACACTCGTCTCAGCGGATAGTAAATAAAAACATAATAAAATAATAAATTCGACGCAACATATGGCTTGGCATCAAATTCGAATGCGAGTACTGAGATGAAGGGGAGATCTATCTGACAACTAGTTGGTCGATTCTGTTTGTCGATTCTTTATTTTGTTGCAATTTTTGTTCCGTTCGTACCACTGCAGAGCGAGTTTCTTTTGTTTAGGAATAAAAATATAATTCTTCGGCAGACGAACATATGTATGTATATACATATCTTCACAGCAGTTCCCTTACGGGGTAGGGAAAGAGCACGCAGTGCTAAATACACATATTACAGACATAATAATATTATATTAAAAATTCAGCTTACGAAACTAAAGGTTGTTTAGATATCATGTTCTGTGTGCTTCTACAATCACCTGGCACCAACTATCTGGCATAATTCTTTAGAAGTATTAATGAATGCGGAACTAATCTGACATACATAATATTTGTAGTGCATTGAGATGAACATAAATAATCCCGACTGAGATGTTTAAAAGTGTTTTTTTAGTAAAGTGTTAGTTTTTAAAAGTGTATATCATGATCATCAACATCATCAACAGAATGCGAAAGTTACAGGAAATGTCCATTAACTTACATATATATATCATACATATACATACATATCTTCACGCCAGGTCCCTTGCGGGGTAGGCAGAGAGAGATTACTTACAGGGATTGTTATCTGGCTACCATAAATAATAGACCATTTAATATGCGTCTCCTGAAGCAGTTCATAGCGGAACTACAACAATTAAGATATTTCTCGCCTTCCAACTATGTTCAAGATAATAGACAGCTCGTTTTCATTGAATTTTCAATCATTATACAATTGTTATGCTCCTTGAAATAACGTTATCTGCTCAATGGCGCACATGACACGGATTCAATCAAACTTGCCCCACGTCGATCAGTTTGTCAACAGATCGATTCCTATATCGCAGTGCTGTTGTTGAATTCGAGGCAACGGTATCCTTACACTTATCGTAGTAACATCGCAAACCCTTATCAACTTCAATGAAAGTAACTATTTAAGTGTGATTAGGCTTTTTAGGTGGTTTTCGACATGATGTTTGGATTAAATCAAATCAAGCTAGCATATTTTGCAACTGTTTCTATATTTATCTTCTCTAAATTATCTATCTTACATACAAAAAAATCCATTTGATATTTAACTGTGCGAGAATCTGAAGCCGATTTAATACTGAAAGGCACGGGACTCCCTTAATGCAGAACCCCGCGATGCATCGAGTGGTGTATCGAGAACGAGACTAGAGATATAATCGAACCCACGCCGCGTGGTGCCCCGCTCTCAAACTCGACCGACCTCACTACCACAACGTTGTAACCCCTCTCTTATCACACATGTCTTATTTAAAAATGGCCTCTATGTCAACTGAGTAAGATTGACACGACTGTTATTCTCGTATAAGGACATTGGTCGGTGAACTACTTCTTACGTCTTGTGATTTGACAAACCAAAGAATTGCAGGCAGTTATTGAATTTCTTATTGATTTGTCTTCATTTGCTATATTGGACAATTGTACGTATTTTATTAAGTGTATGAAGAAGGTTATGAATAGGAAAGAACAACGTCCAATCTGTGAGAATAGATATTTGGCATTTGATGGACTCTGCCTATCCCGAAAAGGAACTTGAGTGAATGTATAATAAAAACAATAATCTCACATCGAACGCGTCGATTTTCAACAGACAGCAGGATTCGTTTTAATTAAATTAGTCGGATTTGAATTTCCGTATACCGAGGCATAAATAAAACACCTGAGCTTCCGCCCCCGTAGCGTCCGGGAATTTTAATCCGGAATTGCTTTTGTTTCGCCGTTTCCTAAGAACCTTTCAATTAAACTCTCGTAACAAGCGAACCAAGGTGTCCATTATTCCGTATCGTCTTTGAGACGTCGCAATTACGGCGTAGGCTCTCGATCTGAGTACGTCGCTATTCGATAGGACGTGCTATTGTGGGTTTCCGGACTGTACGCGAAACGCATTGTTGCGTGTGAGACGCAGACTAGGCCTTCCTATATGTACATATGTATTACCTTATATTATACACGTTTGTTTATGTATGGCATAATCTCTTAGTAGTAAATGGTATATTGCTTAATAATTTTGTTCATAAATTCGATTTTGTCTTATAGGCACATGAGCAAATTAATGAGTGGGAAATTTTATTTATATCATTGAACTTGGGTTATAAGGAAATGAGCCAATTAATAGTCAGCGATCTCGACTATTTCCGACATCACACGAGTCGCCTATGCATAGTTTGGAAAGTCCCGACCTCACGTTTCAAGACTTTTCGATGAATCCCATGCCATAATATTCAGAGATACCTTGGCAGGTAGCTCATCTTTTTGTGAGTGCGTGGCAGTTAGAAACGAGTCTTATTATATGCAGTAGGTATATACCTATAACTTTCTTGGCTTCCAAAATTCCATTACCTCAGTAGTTAATTATGCTATTTAAACGCTTGTATATATACTTATATATCAATAATATGAAACAAAAAGTTTATTTTATTTTATTCAGTTTAAAAAAAAATTATTCAGTAATACGCTTGCGGTTGGTTGGCTGATATCCCACCTAATGGAGAGCGCTCTTGTCTTGAATAATTCCAGGTTGTGCGAATCGGGAAAAATAGAAGCCGGCAAGGAATTCCATTCTTTCGCAGTCTGTAGTAGAAACGATTTAGCAAATGGTTTCGTTCTGCTCAGAGAGGTGTCTAGGAGATGTGAACGGTACCCCGCCGTACGTATAGACGCTCGATGGTAGAACGGAGCAGGTGGAACCAGATTATGGAGCTCTTATGAGCAAAATCTCCATACT
>DWDW01002229.1:0-10453 GCA_018245635.1 Mimoniades versicolor eupheme | reverse complement strand
TGGGAATGTTCTACATTCCTCTGCCTACCTCTTCGGGGATTACAGGCGTGAAGTTACTTTATTATTTAATAAAGTATTTCTGGAACTTTTTGAACACACATTACATATTTTTTTATTAACACACAAGATGATAATATCATCTTGTGATGATAATAAATCATCAATAACAAAATATTATATGTTACGTAACAATAGATAAGTGCCAGCAGTTGTAGCTTTAATCATTTACTGCTTCATTAATAAATGGCATATAAAACATCCGTGTTTATAATTTTTCATAGGAATATAAGAATATGCGCAACAATTATTACCTAAACGACGATGCATCGGATACTGCATAGTATATTTATTTTATTCGAGGTTAACCTCATAAAACTAATCAGAGAAATACAATAATGTGTTATTTATTTATACTAATTATTTGTTTGGATTTCATATAACTTATGATTAGCGTTATTGTATATGTAGGTACCTATATTGAGCAATAAAGCATTTTAGGAACATTACCGTTTACCAGATTTTAGCATTAGCCATTGCTAGTTATTTGTTTTGGACAAATATCACATGTAGTAAAAATATAATACAACTGCTGAAAAGTAAAATCATCAGACATCACTGGCTGCCCCGTCAGAGAAATACAGGCGTGATATTATGTTATGTTATACTAGAACATAATATTATATCTGTATTTCCCCGAATATCATGACTAACATTCATCATCATTAGCCTATTGCAGTCCACTGCTGGACATATGCCTCCCCTTAGGGGTTATGTCCATAATCCCCACGCTGGGATATCATTTGTCATGACAAATATGCTTGTATTGACTGGCCCGTTGGCCCAGTGACTAATGAACCTGAGTGCCTTCCGGAGAACCGGGGGCGTGGGTACGATTACTATACGACTGAAATATTAATACTAATATTCTTTGACAATCAACTTCATTGCTATTCTATTTTTAAATTTAATGAATTACGATTGAATTTCGAACGCTCGACCAGTAATATAAGCAGGTGGAAATGTGATAAATTATTAATATTTATGAGGTAGGTAAGGTGAAACTTTGAAATATTATCGTTATTAAAAAGTAACAACACGCCTATAATACCCGAAGTGGTGGGCAGAGTAGTGTAGTATACTCTCCTTTCATTAGTTACGTTTACGTTAAATTATAAAATATCAATTTATTCATACAAATGGTGCGAGAAATTTACAATTACATATAAGTTATACAATTAAATCAACACTGCAATAAATCTATGAATACAAACATACAATACTGTGCCAGCAAATATTGATCGATACTTTATAATAACTATAGAGTGTTCAGAACATAATCGTAATATTTCACCGCACTCTTAGTTAACGTATCCGATGTTTTGGTACAAGTGCAAGTTGCAACGATGTAAAAGCATTAGCCGGATCAAAGTCTACGTGCCTGTTTATTCTCTTGCGCTCTCACGAACAGATAAACGCCAATGTCAAATGTCGGATGAAATTCTCCATAATATTTATGGTCATACATACCGCGACAAACAGACTGTTGCGTTTTGATCGCGGGCGAACTAATTGTCTAAGTTCCCGCCATACAACGACTTTCACCGAGCTGATTAATGGATGAAAAGTATTTTATATCAAATTAAATATGTCAATAAATATATTGCAAATGGGTTGGCTAAAAAATTTCAGTCCAGAATACGATTAATTATTTAAAATGATTTTTTTTTAAATTGCACTGGTTTGGTTACTAGACAAATTCCATACCAATCGAAAGTTATAATGTCAAATTGTGTTCGTAATTTCAATGGCGTAATTATATTTTTTAGTTTACATACGTATATGTTGATAATACGGACACAAAGCCACTTGATTATACTTAGATTAATATCCAAATATTAGGTACATTTATATGTAGGTGACATAATAGGAGTTCTTAATGAATCCTACATACATTAGATTCAACCGCAGGCATTCTACCCATTTCCATTCCTAGACCACCCATTCATTGATTATGCGCCGACATAAAGTTCAACTTGATAACAGTATACAATTCCTGTTCCAAAGGGCTGCTTATTTTCCATTACGATGCCCAAATAACTGTTTACTTAAAATCAGTCTCATATTGTTTCCATTATGTATTTACGCATCAATGAATTCGATTTAATATTGTTTCAAGCGATAGCGCGTTGGGGGATCCGGTTGTCCTAATTGTATGAGGATTTTGTTTGGTAATGTAGATGTAGGTATGTATATGTATAAAATGGTTGTACATTTTGTATTCTCGTCTCGGAGTTGAGTCAATGGTTCAAAAATTAGAAAATACGGTACCGGTTTTAATATTAGATGTTTTTAATTTTTTTCCGACCCTTCTATCGTTCCACTGTTGGGACATGGATCTCCTCTTAGAGTGAGGGGTTAACGCTGGCCAAACGCGGTTAGCAGTATTTACACGCTTATAGAGTACATTTTATTTAATTATTATATTATAGTAATGACTGTCTCGTTAGTCGAGTGTGTACTGTTGGGCGAGTGGTCAAGTCAGCGCTATTTGGGTTTTCTAGCTTGACGTTCCTGGTAGTGGCTCAAAGTTTGGATTTGTGCCTAGTGTACGCTAATAGGATCACTATCTATTCCATAGTATAATATAAACGTAATTGGTGAAACGTGGGAATGTACTGCACTTCTCTGTCTGCCTGTTCAGGTATCTCAAGCGTGATGTTTGGTTATTTACTTTTTACTTTGTAAACTAATTAGACAACGATAAGATCATAATTGTACCATACCAGGACAATATAATCAGAAGATGTTAACCGTAAAAAATGTTAACTGTTTATTTACGTACCGAATGTATATCACAAATATTTACAATGTCATAGTTATTTTTAATGATGACATAATTACGTAGTTTGTACCCGAATGTACCCATAATATAGTTTCCATACTTTAAAACTGATAACCTTTGCCTAAATAAATTAAAACAACAAGCGTCGGTTAAATTAGTTGATTTCGAACCGTGAAAATCGCAGTACTGTTCCACTGTGCTGAAAATAAAAATAAATAAATTTAAAAATCGAATGTTTGAATACAGTGCGCGGATAACAGTGACAAGTACAATGGCGGGAAATGGAGAAGTATTCAAAAAAAGTTTCAACGGCACTTGTGCTTTAGGGGTGAATAAGAAGACGAAGGGATCCATAGCAAAGAAAGCTGAAGCCTATTTGCAGGCTGTTAGCCAAAGCCAGGGGCATCCGCCGAAGGGTAGTATCTAATAGTATTTAACTTCTTTAAAATAATATTTGCTAACTACTACTGAAACAGAGTAATTAAGAGGTTATTAAAACACTTTAGCATGAATTGTTTTTTTATTAATTCGAATGAAAGTATAAACTTTTATAGAATATCATTATTCATAGAACGTGAACTGAAAGAAATAGAAAATGTTTGTTTGATTACCGGCAGCAACCGCAAAAAACGAAGTAAAGTCTAAAAAAAATCTGGTTATCCTGCGACAAAACCCCTCATTTATATAGTTTTCTGGAAAAAAAAATACGACCGGGAATTAGTTTCTTAAATCACTACATTCGAATATGCAGAATGTAGGTAGTCTTTAAAAAACAGACACAACTAAAATAGGCTTTGGTAATCACGAATTCAAAGCATGCATAAACAATTAAAAACTCACATTGCCAGTAATATTCGATATCAATGTTTTAAAGCGCACATATTTTTCACAGTACGTTCAATATCTGTGTTGCACCCAATTATAACTTATTGTTTATTACATCAGCTATCAGTGCGCGCGGGTTATGAGCGATCGAACATAACATTCGCTATGTATTCAATAACAAGCGGAGTATTTATCATAGTCATATAAAAGGTTCACTGCAATTCTCTGAGACGATCCGCTACTGAAGGAGTGACGTTTTTACAAGAACAGTATTTTTAGTAACATCACGCCTGCAAATCTCGAAGAGAGGCAGAGGAGTGTAGCACACTCCCACGTTTCACACCGGGGCCACAGCCAGACTCCGAGCCACTGTTAGAATATCTAAGTTACAAAAATCCAAAAGTGCCTGAGCCGGGATTGGAACCCAGAACCTCTCGGTCAGCAATCACGTTTGCAACCACTCGGCCAAAGAGGCAATATTTTAATATTTACTGTATATTATTATCATACCATAACGCCGGGTCCCTTACGAGATAAGCAGAGAGCACCGGGTGCTAATATGTATCTGTAACATCACAGGCCCGATAAGATTCTTTCCTACCCGCTCATAACTCATTCCATGCACGTACTATAACTTAAAAAAAATCATTTCAACCGCGCCTCAAGGCAACGGGCAGTACATTTTCATACTGTATTTATCATCTTTAGTAACATACTTGTTCAGTGTCAGGGGTACTCACCTACATATTTCTGTACTGTTTATTATATACAGTGACCGTCGTCACGAAGCCCGCGTTGCCGAAAATGGCGGTCATATCGCGGGTCACCGCGATACCCATCGTCGAGTCCAGCATCGAAGTCACCGAAAAGATCTACATGAAAATTAGGGTAAGTCGTCTGCCAAGGAAAATTGATACCAGCATGTGCTGCTGAAATAAGTAATAAATATACCTGGATCTATCATATTGTTCTTATACGTAATATGTTCAAAAAACAATTTTCGTTCTTCTTTTATATATTTTAAAGAAGTAAACTGTTAAACATATCTAAATATTGAATTTTAATTGTGAGTTATTATAGCAAATGATATTATATATATGTATGTACAGAAAATTTAAACTACACATGCACACGATTTTCCGATTTTTAACATACAATGCGCGTCCAGAGTTTTCAATAAATGGGAATATTGTATTGCTCAATCAGGAATCGAACCCACTGTTCCGCTGGTACCTGAGTATGGGTGAAAAGTCCCTGGCTACTGGAGTCCAGCTCGCGATGCCCGCTGTGCAAATGCTGGAGGCCCCTATCAACCAGCTGGACAAGTTTCTGTGCATGTCGCTGGACGTGGTCGAGAAGCGGGTGCCGTCCATCTACCTGCCGCCACAAGCTGTGAGTGATCGTAGCTACGTTAAAAACTTACCAGTAACAAATTAAAATTATTAGTAGTAATTAGTAATTAGGTAATTATTCTGTCACTGATCTCAGCAGTTCTAAGTTTTCATAAAATGTGTATAATACAATACAAAAACATTTTAGTGTTGACCATGTAGAGTAAAAAGAATGTAAGAATCACGAGGTAACATGATATTAAGCACAGGTGGTCTTATGGCTAACAGAGTGATCTCGTCCAGACACCCTTACGTTTAGAGCCGTATATTGAGGAGAAAAATGCTAACAGGGTGAGCCTGTCGCCACACGTCGGGCACAAATCTAATCTCGGACGTATTATTAGCAATAGCATGTCAAAATACCCAATAATACTCGATTGTAGAACCTCTCGCGCATCGGTTGCGCTTACAACCAGTTAGCTGGCCGGGTAGTCGACTCGTATGTATTTCATGCATACCATCCCAATGAAACAATTCAACATACAAGTGACATGTGACCGTGCATTGGCACTGTATATTTACGAGCTCGTTGGGCGGCAAGCGCGGCGCGCTAGTGTGTAGTGAGGCACTGAGCGGTGCAGAATGTGCAGATGTACTCGGAGACGCGGCAGTACGTGCTGCGGCGCGCCGACTCCGTCAAGCAGCTGGGCTCGGCCGTGCTGGACTCGCGCGTCACGGCGGCCACGGCCGGCGCGCTGGACCGCGCGCTCTGCACCGCCGACAAGTACGTCGACAAGTACCTGCCGCCCGACTACCAAGACGCCGCCGACGGTGAGCGTGTTTGCTTTATGATTCCTTGAACCACTTTTGTATTAATATATAACACTACGGCTGTTAATCCCCGAAGGGGTAGGCAGAGGAGGTTATGTTATGATTCCTATGAAATGACTTCTATTAAGCACAGGATACACATTAGCCTTAATATTATTAATATTTGGATGAGAATCTATGACGAGTGGTGTCCCTATAATGTGTCTATACAAATACAATGATAAGTCATATGCCGTTCTGACCTATTTTTCAATGTTGACAAAATTTGTGAAATAAAACAGGAATTTATTATAGAAAGTATCGCTCCATCTACTTTCCAGCCTTTTGTATGGGTTATAATTAGCCTTTACCAGTCCATTGTCTTAGGTATGCGTAACATGTTATGTAATTGACTATTTTTTCTTATATAGTTAATTTATCTGTTTCATAAGTTACTGACAACCTTACATAACACAAAAGTTAAGCCCTCATATGTAAAACGCATGTAATACATGAATTAATTAGGTGAATAAATAATAATATTTCTATCTATGTCCAATGTTATAAAGATAGTAATTAAGACGCTATTGGCCATACCTATTCTGAAAGTTATCTATTCAGTTGGTACCCCTGCACCCTGAACATTATATCTAGATAACTAATCATCTTGTCACGAGGCGGGTAATATTCCTCTGCAATTATAATTCCACTCATTAGTAGAACGCTATCAGCCTATATTCCGAGGTACTAATGACCACAATGGTCCCGAAGGTCTTGTCGTCTAGACACCGAAAGCTCGGCAAGTTTACGAGAGTCACGGGTTATCGGCCGTCTGGAGATGACAAATTGGAAGCGGTGCCGCGCACCGCGACTGGACTCTGTCCATTCATGCGGTGATAATGTGATGACCACAGGCGGAAGCGATGCGGCGTGACGCATATTGTTTACCAGTTTGTTTGTTTTTTAATTGGGCTGAACGATGTTAGAAGAGAACTTAGAATGATAAAACGTATTATTACTGGTTAATTGTTAAGTATTGGTTTATAATTCGTTGTTATAGGTTTTTAATTCGTTGTGACGTGGGACAGTTAGTCCTAAAATTATGTTGATAGAGGTCAGTTATAATTAATTTTATTTCAATATTAATAGTGGTAACCCAAGCTGGGTACCAACATAAAACAATGTTTTCTGAGGCGTGTGAAGTCTGCCAACTCGCACTTGAGCAGCGTGCCAGACTATGGCATTGACCGATTCATTCAAAATTGGGATCCGTGTCCAACAGTGATGATCGAAAGGATTGAAAAATAACAATTACGGCAGCTGCAAATGAGCTCTAACCTCAAAAGAGGTTCATTATTCGCAATAAATATTTGACGCAGTTGTTTAAGTACCTGATATATGTAATGCGGGGTGAGTGTAGCTAATTCGGTCGTAAATCGATAGTGGCGATCATAGTGACGAGCGCGGACGCGGTGGACGCGGCGGAGCGCGAGTCGGGGCGCGCGCGCGCGGCGCAGGCCGTGCAGCACGGCGCGCGCCTGCGCCGCAAGCTGCAGCGGCGCCTCACGCGCCAGGCGCTCGCCGAGGCCAAAGCCATCAAGGAGCAGATACACGTGCTCGCTTATGTTGCTGAATTGGTATGTTGACTTTTACACGACGTTTCTCATCTTTGTCGGTAAGATCATTTCAGTGAACGCTTATATGTACGTCATTGTGGGTACCAATTCATATTTTATCTTGTATTGTTTTTGACGCTAAATGACTTTGTGCAAGTTGTAAGATCAACCTCGTTGGGAAATAATTCAAATTATTCAATGTTCCAATTAGTTCTTTAACATGGAGCGACCCTCTTGAGATAGAGAAAAAAATATTTTAAAATATTCTAACAATGCAGATTGCAACGGATCCTGCTCTTGCGTGGAAGAAGGCGAAGGAGCTCTATGCTAACCTCAGCCAGCCGGAGCCAGAAAACCAGGCGAGACCTGCCACCCTCGAAGAATTGGTCGTTTTGCTTTCGAGGGAAACCGCAAGAAAAGTCGTTCATCTCGTCAACTATACGCACACTGATTTACCCAAGTTAGTTTTTAATGTTAAAGTTACTTGCTGTGTACCTCATGTCTGTAGGAGAAATGTATGTTACGAGAGAGAATTATGCCAAAAATTATTATTAATAAGCAGTGGTGTAGCGTGGTTTTCAGCCCCCCCCCCCTCCCCCTTCCGGGGGCGGGAGAAGCTGTTGCTTCACCTTAAAAGGTCTTTAAAAGTACACACAGTACATATACATATGTTTGTTTGGTGTTCTGTGCATCTCGACGAGCAGAAAAAAAAGAAATTGCTGTCGCTTTTTAAACGTATATATTCGGCCAAAAATATCCCCGACCAAAATTATTTTGCCGCCCCCTAAAAGTGCAGTCCCCCCCCACCTCCCCCTACCCCCCCACACCTCCCCCTGCCCCCCACACACTCCCGCCACCTTCCACCCACCTCCCCCTCCCCTCCCCCACCCTCCCCCTCCCCTCCCCCCGCTCGCTACTGATAATAAGTTTCATATCACATTAAAAACTGGCTATGTTTAGGTGTAAGCTTACATAGCTCCGTGTGTTGCAGGACCGTGCGCGACGGCGCGGCGCTGGTGGCGCGCCACGTGGCGGGCGCGGCGGACGCGCTGCTCAAGGTAGTGCGAGTGCGCCCGCGGACGCGCCGACACGCGCTCCGGCATCTCCTACGTCGCTCCCTCTCAATCCACCTTTGCATCTTAGCACCCAGTCTCTCTAGTCAGAATAGTTCTTCTTTTATAAATGTGGCATGATCGTGTGATTGTTTTGGCTCGCATTTAAATAATCGCTTGGGGATTTTTTCCAATAAATTGCTATACCCGTCCTATATGTGACTTCCAAGCCGACAAAAACATGAATTGTGAGAAATATTTATGAATTTGGGTATTTCTCTACTTTTAGTATTACTTCTGAGTATAACAACAAATTGTTCTTAATAGAGGTACATGAAAGAATGTGAATAATAAACAGTTTTAAATGTCTTATGTAACAGTTTCTGGGTATTTTCAAACTGATGATTTTTTTTGTGTTTTTATTAAATACTTTGATGAGTTTAGCATTTTACACTGTAACATATTTGATATTTAATCACTAATTACGTAAAAAAGTCACTGTACTATACCTATAATTTTTTTAAACTAAACTAATTTAATAGTTTTCCTTAATTCTAGGGTAATCAAAATGCTTTTGTGACGAGTTTGGCTGCACAGATGATATTGTAAGCAATACAAATTGAAAATAATACCAAAATTTTATATTCGTCTAGATGGTGCCGGTGGAAACCGCAATGTCAGAGATGCGCGGCTGGCGCAGTAAGTTGGAAGCCTTGTTGCAGCTGCTTCAGGCAACCTCCAAGACTTACCTGGTATGTAGACTAAAATCATTAGACTATGCGTTGTAGACTAATGGGTAAAATTCTATTTAAGACATGAGTGAATGAGGGTAATATGTATCGGTTTTTGGTTTTTGTACTTTACTATATAAACGAAGGTATTATGTCCTTTCGCGTTTTTTCTTATGAAGTTACTCGTCATACGTGTACAATTAAAGATAGCCAGTGTATAAGTGTCGTATTCAAGGTGAATATTTATTTACTGCCTCGTTGGTCGAGTGGTTGCAAGTGTGACTGCCAATAATGACAAAGACAACAATGAGTTCTAGTAACGTCTCGGAGTCTGAATTTGTGCCCGGTGTATAGCAAGCGGCTCAGCCCCTATTCCATAGTGGGACCTAAACGTAACTGGTAGAACGTGGAAGCTTATATAGCCACTGAAATGTAAATGTATGTCTATTCACATAGTACTGTTGACTGTGATCAATATGTTATTATTTTTTATTGCAGGAACATTTAGCAATATTTTTGGCGGGAAATGAGGAGCGAGAAAAAATTACACCGCGCTCAGCGATCGAACAACATGATGATTTGGCAGCAATCAATGGTGTCAATTAAGTTTATCACAGATCATAAATATAGCTAGGTATTTAAATGACACCATAGCTACTTTTAACATTTTATACAAATATTTTTTACTCATTGATACTTTATATTCTGCAATTTTTACTACATTGTTATGTTATAATATTAATAACTTTTACAATATAATTTATAGTGTTGTCATTTTAATGCTAAAACTTTATATGAGAAACCGAAGAGTGTAATAAAATTTCGTTATTCTCGCAAGACAGAGAAATATCTCTTAATACCAAAGAATTTTATTATAAACTAGGACATCATTCATTTACCATACTTTAATATACAAATACATCTAACGAACACGAGATTTCTCAAATATTAAATATGTTTAATTATAGGTATATTGAAGATAAAATTCTATCAAGGTTTTTGTATTTCTTATATAATTTTCTAATTAATGTTGATAATATATGAAATCAAATGTAATAAAAAAATGAAATAAAATATATGTAATCTATTATTGTTTTATTTTTAAATCGTTAATAAGCTTCAAGACTTAAACTTACGTAAACCTATAATCATACAGTAAATAAGTTACTAATTATTAGATTTTCTTCATACGAACTAGGACTCACACGACCTCTACTTTACTTTTTTACGTCATTTTTACATGGCA
>DWDW01002228.1:0-10454 GCA_018245635.1 Mimoniades versicolor eupheme | reverse complement strand
ACCTACCATACCACCTCTCCTGCTCTTTTTATCTCTTCAGTCCAAGTTTTGTCTGGAAGGGATCGCTAATTAGCGATAAGGCCGCCTTTTGTACATTTTTACTTTCAAGTTTTTCTTCTTTGTACACTTTTTATGGGTACAATACAAGTACAATAAAGAATATTATTATTTTTATTATTAGTATTTTATTGTTGAATGTTTCAAGAATGTTTCACATTATCATGTATGAAGCGGCTTGACACAGGTTGGTTTTTTCGAGGTGGCCCGACTAGCTTCGCATCTATACGAGGTCCTTCTTCACGAGTTCTCGCTGATTGCATAATACCTTATTAGTTATCACAGCAAGAAACATTTGAATGGTTATTCACGCTCCACTATTACAGTGGAATTACTCCGCTTTTTACAGTGGAAACCGAATTTAAGCGATGTAGTGTAATACCGAAGCGTAGTTTTTGACATTCTGGTGCTTGGCAGCGATACAAACTATCCTGAGCGATTGGTAGAAATTCGATAAGAACAGTTTAAAACCGGACCCAGTAGTGCCCCTTGCGGGAGGCCAGAACCAACGATGAACAGATGTCGACTAATGACAATGAAAATAAAGTCCAATGTACCTTTTCATGTATATGTATATACCGTTTCAACAGGTGTGTTTCAGTCCAGCCGGAGGGTGCCTTCTCACGGCATCAGCAGATAGAAGTGCGAGGGTCTGGAACACCAATACTGGCAATTGTATTCAGGTAAAACATTCACTTAATAATATCGTGCAGTGGAAACCAAAAATAGATTCCATTCTTTAAATTTTACAAACGCATACAGTAGCAATTCTGTATGCCTTGAAGTTGTTAACAAGATTTTATTGTCTGCGTTGGGATAAAATTAACGTACACTCACTTTTTCGTAAACATAAAATCTACATAAAATCTTAATTTAACTTTGTAGTTAAATTAAGATTCGTATGTTAAAAGAAAAAAATTGGTGTTTTCTCTTTCGTGTTATTTTATATTAAGTCGTAAAATACTTTTGAACTATAAAGCAGATAATTAAACTTCTGTGAAATTTCTGTGAAGAGTATATTACGTTTACATTTGTGTATTTCAATCAAATTTTCTGAACCGCTAAGATCTCCTACCCTTTTTTCGCTAGGTCCTGTCCGGCCACCAAGGCGAGATTTTCTCCTGTGCTTACTCGTACTCCGGAGACGCCATCATCACCGCCTCCAAGGACAACACGTGCAGGATCTGGAGATGATCGGACTGGTGGTTTTGTTGAACTAACTCCTCAACCGTCTTTACCTCTTTTTTTATTTGCGTGCTAACACGTTGTAAGAAGTTCAAACAAAACCATTTTTGGACTTAATAAAAAAGTGACCCTCGCCAACGGAAGGCATAAACTACACATTGTACATAACCTGCAGGACGCTTAGAGAAATTGAACAATTTTTGGGAATCTTGAATTGGACATTTGAATCTATTATTAATTTCTAGAAGTCTACACTAAATATATTTTAATTAGAGATTGAAGAATCGAGAATAAATATCAAATTTATGTTGTACACGTATTCGTATACAAACAATATTATTACGAGTTATTGATAACATAATTTTATTTCGTTGAACGATTATTAAAACATGATATCCTACATTATTGTACGGGATAAATAGGTTTTAATTTAATTTCTGTAATTTAATTAGAACTTAACTTTTAGATAGTAAAGAAGGTTATATTTGACGTGGTGTTTATAACTTGATACAATTTGTTACGTTAGTAATAGAAAAGTTGCATCAAAAAGAGCAATGTCAACGCATGGCAACAAAGAGCTTAGATCCATGGACTGAAGGGATCTACTTAATGTATAGTATTTAATAACGTTTTTAACAAACCTCGGCATCTTATATATGTAGAATAAAAGTACTTAATATGATTCCCTAACGCGTTGCCATGACAACTAAAATATATAAATCCCATAAATATAGGTATAGCGCAACTTTAAGATGTTGATATCTGACCTGACTTGTTTACTTACTTATATTCATATGCTTATTATGATATTATGTATGTTTCGCTTTCCCGCAAGCTATCAAATTTAATGTTTTCTTGAAACTAAACTTAAATTTGGAAATAGATACGTTGACATGTGTCGTGGATAATTAAACTAATCCATTGTCATTGGCCAGCTGTGAATCAATCGTGAGAATGTTCTAGAAGGACGATGTCAAACACGTCGTGCGCTAGGTTGAAATATTCAATTTGTGGTAAAAGTGAATGACGTAGTTAGATGATCTCGAAGGCTTGTTTAATTTATTAAATTTAATAAAAACAGAATATGACTATAACATGGTTTTTTATATGGTTTACGTTATCCCATATTCTATAAATTTTTTTGTAATAAATTGGCAAAGATTGGCAAATGCATTGTACGTGATTAGACTTTATTATAATTATAATACATAGTTACTAACACTTCAGCTCGTATATGTTCAAAGATAGATATTTATATTACATTGTGCACGCACACACACAAAGACAAAAGGTAATTAAAAGGTCGAGGTCAATAGTCGAATTTATTTATTGATGATTATATCACCAATACGATAAGGAATAGAATCCTACATGGCGTATTGATGTAGGTACATACATATATGTATATCTTCACGCCAAGTCCCTCACGGGGTAGGCAAAGAGCACCAAGTGCCAAATATTTATATCCCTGTCTTGTTAATTGATGTATTATATGCAATAACCAGACAGATATAACCCAAAAAGCACAAGCCTCTCTGCATTTTTCTTTCATAATGCACGATTGTCAGCTCATTGGTGACATTTTTAATATGCCACTGGTTTTCTTGTACTTACGATCATCTCGGATTGGCATTGTAATTGTTCTATGTAATCTATATAATATAATCTATAATTTAATACAATGACGAAATATCCAACCTGGCTGGCAGCGATTGGATACGAAGAGTTGCAGATCGAGCTTAGTGTCGTGTCGTTGGTGAGGTTTATGTCCAGCAGTGGACAGAAACAGATTGAAGATGATGCCAATGTCACTCAAAATTTAAGTTAACAATAAAGGTTAAGTAACTAAATAAAAAAAAGTCTACTTAGGACGCTTTGTTTGTATGCCTTGTCAGTAATGTTACAAGTGGAGACAGTTTATATATAATGTAACATCACGCCTTTTTCTTTTTCTTTCGACCCTTTTATCGTTCCACTGCTGGAAATCACGCCTGTCATCCCCGAATAGGTAGGCACAGAAATGTAGAACACTCCCACGTTTCACCAGTTACGTTTACGTCCCACTATGGAATAGGTGGTGAGCCTATTGCCATAAGTTTACTCGTATACATGCTTCACATAACCAATACACCAGCAGGCCAATCTGGACATTTCCTCACTTCCCTTTCAAACCAGTTAAAACATGATGATCTTTAGTCAAATAGGCAGACCATTAGTGATAACACTGCCATCTACATACCTAGCTATTTATTAAACAACGCCAACTTATCAAGCCTTGCGCACCGGAAGTCAATTTAAGGATAAAACCGTTAAAAAAGCCTAGCGGAAGTTGAACAAAGGCATTGTGCATCGCCTTTTTATGTATTATTTGTGTAAGTATTATAGTTTGATGAGTCAGTCCGCCAGTGTAACAAGTAGACACATCATAAACGAAACAGTTGAGCGATGTAATGCGCCAGAGCAATTATTTATGAGTACTGACATCCTGGTGTTCACTGGGGTCAAATATTCCGATAACTTCAAGTACTGTCGATCCGAAATACAATCGCTTGGAACAATTAAATGACCATACGTTATTAACATTACTATATTATCAGCTTATTGATTCAGCTTCGTGTATCTAGCACAAAATATAGAAGTATTATTTCTGTATTATTAAATTAAAATAACTTAATGGATTGTTTCACTGCAGTTTTTGTTAGTTACCAAATATAAATAAAGTTGTAAAGTTGTACACATTCAAAACAACCACATGTTGTTAAGTATGCAATATAATGTACAACACAAAGATTTGTCAGTAGTTGTTAAATAGATTATGAAATGTACAAAATTCTTCAAGTATATATATATATATACATAAACTGAGTATGTCCCTCACGTAGGTAAATTTATCAGCTGTCTGGTTTAGCACAGGATTCGCTTATTTTGAAATCGGACTATTACAGCTGGTGAAACGTGGGAGTGTTCTACATTTCTCTGCCTACCTCTTCGGGCGTGATGTTACGCCTACGTTGTAGTGATCGTAGATGGCGCTAGCTCTGCAAGAGTCCACGTCAAATTCCCTGGTGCTGATCGACAAGTTCGGCAAGCGCAATGATTAAAGGCGTGATGTTACTTTTTTACATTATTATAATATTTAATTAAAGTTAAGCAAAATGCACAAAAAAGGATATGCACAAAAAAGGAAAGTTATTGATATAATCGTGTTCAAATAATGTAAAAATTTAATTTTAATTACTTATTAAACCAATTGCGATGTTAATAAAAGGCGTAAACGTAGCGAATTTATACGTATAATTATTTTATGCATTGTAAATCAGATTTGTTCCAGTTCAGTCATTTATTAATAAATGAAGTCATGCCTCGTTGATCGTGTTGGTCGCAAGTGCGAGATCGGGAAACCATGGGTTCAAATTCCGGTCCGACTCTATTAAATTTTTCTAATTTGGATTTTCTAGTAGGGGCTCAGAGTCTGAATATGTGCCCCGTGTATGACAATAGTCTCACCACATATTTCATAGTGGAACGTAAACGTAACTGATGAAACGCGGGAGTGTACTACATCCCTCTGCCTACCGCTTCGGGGATTACAGATGCGATGTTTACGTTACGTGTACTCTTATATTTGTTGTTATTTAGTGACATTAAACGATGAAAAAGGAAATCATAGGGACTTCTGCATACCGTACAATTAGAGCACTCTATAATGTTCTTAAACGTGTATGAAGTCTGACAATTCGTATTTGGCCAGCGCAGTAAATTACCTTCACCCCACTCTGAGGCAACTGTTACCAACAATAGAATAAAGGTTAAAGATAAATATCATTCATGTCATATCATATCTACTTAGAAAGATAAATATACTCCAATATTACATTGCTTCTGTACATTTTAATAACACGGTGTTGAACAGCTATGGTTCAGTAGCTACAAGCTAACAATATAACAGTTGAATAACAAGATACTTCTCAGTCGGAAACAAAGCCGCTCACACGCCACATCGCTGCTATTATTTGCTGAAACACAATAGTGCTGATAATTGCTGAAGTTTTCGCATTAATTCCACTCACCTATTGCTTCCCGTCTCATACAAACACCGTTAATGGCCACACTTATTTCTTAGACCAATTAATTGATGTTTTAATTACTGATAGATAATTAATTAGCAAGTAATCATGATTATTTTCTGTTCTTTTTTCCACTGTTGGTAACCGGTCTTCTCTCTAAGAAAGAGAAGAAATCTCTAAATTTAGGTTTCCTTACCTATGATATTTTCTTAGGCAATGCTCATTTATTGCTAATAACGAGTGATGATAAGTTTTAAAACTGTCATTGCTCTGTATGGGAAGTAACATTCATTCGTTCCTTTCATTCAACCATCATTCACGCGACTTCTATCATAATGTAGAACGTAAGGCACAAGATGCACCGCTCGAATTCGCGCGCAATGAGTCCAAACAATTCTGACTATTGCTGACTAAAACGAAATTAGGTCACCACACCATCGATGAACAATACCGGGACACAAACCTGAAGACAGGTGTAATATTCGCGCTAACGATCCGCATTGCGTCAGGCCCTTTTGTCTCGTAAAATTGCTCCATGTGCAGGGTGGCAATGCTTGCCGATTGTGCCCGGGATCCAATGCAATTAAAAACCGGAATGTAGTTTTAGTTCTTTAGCGGTGCTGTATCATATAAGTGGGGTAGGATATATAGATTATTATTAATGCTTGATTTTGTCCCTGATATATTACAAATCGGTGAATCTTTAAAATTTAAATATAAATTAGATGTTGGTTGTTTATATAAATGTCACGCAGTTGTTAATAATATTTTAATGGCTTGATTGTAAGAAATCTGATTAACCTATCATATTTTGGGATTCAAGCAATATATGTTATTTAGGAGAGTGTAGTGATTCTAAAATTACTTACGAGTCGAATTAAAGTTAAATACAAGGGCACGTTGATATTACAGTTATAGCTGGATCTAATTATTGTAATGCATTTCCTAACATCGGTTGAACGTGAGCCTGCATTGCCATTTCGGTAATGAGGCAGAGATTATGGGGGACAATAACGTGTTCCATACTACGGTGTTTTTGAAATAAACTACATGCTAAAGGGATTCTGCCAAATAGTATTTAAATAGCGTGTCAGGATTTTCTTTTCTATTGCTTGCTATAGCGGTGATGGAAAACATCGTTACGAAATATACGTACCTTAGAGTTCTGCAAAAAAGTTCTAAGACTTGTGAAGGCTGTCCATCCGCACTTGACCAATGTGCCAGACTATCATCTTACTCCTGCTATGCTGAGATCAGACTTGTATCCTGCGACTTGACGATAAGAGGATCCTTAGATATAAAATATACTCGTATATTTAGATATATAAAAAGAACGTAAAAAATTAAATGTGTGTAGGAGTTTTTTTTGTAGAATATTAATAATCGTCAAAACCAGCGTGTATTTGAATGACGAATGTAGAATAAGCACGGCAGGTCAGTAAGGATAGAGCTGTGTGTTACTAGGTTCTCTGTGCGCACCCCTTAAGGGACATGGCGTGATTGTATATAAAGTCAAGACGTCATTAGAAGACGCCATTGTCATATATGAAATATATGACAATGACGTATTCTCGCATCGCCCCGATGAAATGTTACATCTTCACACACAACGTACTAATATTAATCCGTTATTCCAGAAGATGTAAAATTTAATCGCGTTGGTGCGAGAAGACGTCGTTGACATATGTTTCATAATATTCATATGGTGTCCCAATTAAAATGTTAATTCTGGTCACCCTAAGACCGACGACCAACGAGTTCAAAGGAAGCCGCATTCTTATAAGAATGTTCATAAAGTTTTTATTACCACCGCGCATAAAAATTACTTCTCAAGCGTATTACTCTACCCCTGTAACTGTTATTGGCGATGTATTGACTCGCCCAATATCGTCTCCCTGTGCGTTTGAACTTTATGGAGTACAGCATCAGTGAATCTGTATGCACGTTTATTACTCCTAATTTATTACTCCAATAACGAGACATGGACTAACTCAACATCACGCCTGTAATTCCTGAATAAATAGACAGAGGAGAGTACATTTCCACGTTTCATCAGCCAAAAGAGACAAAAATTAGATGAAAAATAAAAAGTTTATTCACAAACATAAAAATAAAGTTTGTTAATTAGTCGCAAAATAAAGTTTGTTTATTAGTCGCAATAACGATACATAAATCAGTAGGTAAATTATAAATTTATGGAGAGCAATTACCGTATAGAAGAATGAATGAATAATTTATATACATATAATACAAAGTGTTGGTACATAATCATTGTTTTTTAAAATTCCATTGCACATGAATACAAGGTAGCAGAGAGGACTTGACTTTAGCATTTACCACGGTTTTTACAGGGATTTTAATCTAGGAAATTAAATAGCGCCATTAGTAAATGAAAGAATCAAAGAAGAACACGAATGGTCTCTCACTCCAGAAGTGAGTTTTGGTACCTATTTATTTATCGTTTATTGTTGTTCACAAAGGTCAGACTTAATGCCAATTGGCATTTTCGCACAGTCAACCCAGGTGATGATGAGAAGTTGGGGTAGACACCTAATCTTCTTAATTCTCGACTACTCTAAAAATCATATTACATATTTTATGCTTAACGCTAATTTAATCATCTCATTTTGGTCATTTCAGGTTTAATACCAGTGAGGTAGGATGATGTTAACACAGTTCGTATTTCTCTGACGCCAAAGAGCCATTTCATAGTACATTCACAGCAATAAGCCGCTGTGCGAATGTCAGTGTAATATCTGCTATGCATTTCGGGACTGAGCGGGATCGTCGTACTGTGATTATTAGCTTACTATCATCGACAGTATTATGCTACTTAGTGTCTTATGGATGGTATAGTTACTTAAATGGTAAAATCTAAATAAATGTGTATCATTTGTCTATCTATCTGGGCGAGAATGAATACCTTTCGATATATTACCGATGTTGAGCAGTAGGGACAGGTATGTAGACGCGCCAAAACAAAAAAAGGGATTTAATCCAAGGTTAAGGTCTTAATCCAAAGGTTGGAAGCATTATGGTTGGTTTGGTGCTTAATATTGTATAAAACATGATTTGCGCCGACAGGGAACGTGGCGGTTAAAATATTCATTCATTCATGCATTCGTTCGTTCATTCAATCATCCGTTCATTTATTCGTTCATTCGTTCGTTCGTCTATTCATTCCTTCATGCATTCATTAGTTCAATAATTAATTATTTCGTCCGTTCATTCGTTCATTAATTCGTTCTTATCATTCATACTTATTATGTATTACGGAAACATTTTTCACGAAGTAAACTAAACGCTAGCCGCGTCTTCGCAAGAAACCAGTGTGTTATGAAAAATCCACATCGGTCTCGCATCTCAATGCCGCGAAGCTTCGAGAATATGATTATTCTGTTTCTTATCCACAATAATATTTGCGGTTTATTGAATCATATCCAATAACGATACGTTCTATTTTACTAAGGGTAATAATATATAATGTGGGAACTGACGGGAGCATAGTCTAATAGTATTTCTAGGACGTCAAAATGTTTTGAAATAGTTTTGTTTTACGAAACTGTTTATACTGAAACCGTTACTAAATCAATTAAAAAAACAGGTTTTATTTATTTTTTGTTTTTGGTTATGTCTACCCATATTAATATTAACGTAAATGTAATAAACTGTGTAAGTAAATAGTCTACTAATTTGACTGCCTTGTTGGTTGAGTAGTTTCAAGCGCGACTTCTGTTCGAAAGGTCCTAGGGGTTCAAATCCCGAGTTGAGTGCTATAGAATTTTTTTTAGAAGTTCTAGTTAAAATGTCTATTAGTACTCGTAGCTCGTAGTCTGGAAACGTGCCCGATGTATGTCAATAGACTCACCATCTATTCTATAGTGGAACGTAAGTGTAACTGGTGAAACGTGGGTAATACACTTCTCTGCCTACCTTTTCGGGAATTTCAGGGGTGATGTTACCTTTGTCTTTGTTATTTTGTAAATAGGAAATATATTTAATAAATAGGGGTGATGTTACCTTTGTCTTTGTTACTTTGTAAATAGGAAATATATTTAATAATTTTATTTATATTTAAATAAAATTAAAAAAGCATTAAATTAAATAAGAATTCTCACAAACCCATTTACGTAATGAATATTACTGTTGAAAATAATATACGTCAATACAGTGTAGGTACATGAATCATTAATGTTAATGTTGTATCAGCAGCGCTGTAGAAAATCTGTAGCTCTTGGAAATAGAAGAGTCATCAATGAAAATCGAATCCGTGACAGTACTATGTTCAGAGTAACTACAGCTTTGAAAACAGATAACCCCCTAATGCTCGGCGGAACCAAAGCTTTGGGAACAATATTAAGCTGTCAATACTTTCTTATAATAATGATTGACATGTACCTCGAAAACTAGACGTGATGGATACCACATATGTTTAGAACTTTTTATCAATAACTTATTACCTATTCATTCCAGCTATCAGTTTAACGGGTACCAAAATCGTGTAACGCAGTTGATTGTGTTTGATTAGTATTTCAATACACCTATCTATGTCAGTTATAACATATTTATTGATGGATAATTTCAAATATTCCAAATATCGCTTATGGATCTAATGCTAACTGGAGCTTTGCTATTTGTTGAAAGAACTGTGTTTATGATTCAATTTCAAAGTATGTTATATTTTTCATTTTCCATCAAGCAGCCGATTTTGTTCTCTACGGCACAATCTAAAACGAAATCTTAATACATTGCATTTAAGATCTTTATCTCTGAGCGTCTAGCCTCTGACTAGCTCGTCGCTGTAGTGGTTAATGAACCTGACCGCCGCGTCGGTTGTGGGTTCGATTTCCACGTCGGACAAATATTTGTGCGATCAGGACAAATATGAATTCCTTACTGGGTGTAAAATATATCTATAATAAGTATATTTAATTTATTAGCAGTTTGTTTTCCATAGCAAACGCTCTGCACTATTTTTAAAAGCCAGTCTTACCCCCTCGTTAGTGTAGAGATTGCTAGCGCGACTGGTGAGCAAAGGTCCTGGGTTCGATCCTCGGGACTGCTACTACTGAGGTTTTCAAACATGAACCTCGTAGTAGTGGCTCGGAGCCAGGACGTGTGCCAAGTGTATAGAAATAGATTTAC
>DWDW01002227.1:0-10454 GCA_018245635.1 Mimoniades versicolor eupheme | reverse complement strand
GAATAGGTGGTGAGCCTATTGCCATGCATCGGGCACATATCCAGACTCCGAACCACTACTAGAAAATCTAAATTAGACATTTTTTTGTAGTGTTCGACCCGGGTATCGAACCCGGGACCTCCCGATCGGCAGTCGCACTTGCAACCAACATGACCAACGAGGCAGTTACATAGAAGTAATAGAATTAAACATCCCACTCCGAGGTTTCTGACTTTCAAAACCTGGCACGCTTCTTAATTTTTATAAACTTATGTATGTGAGCTGTTAACCCTCTGTAAAAGTGAAGGAAAACATTGTGAAAAGGCATACACACATATCTTCACGCCAGGTCCTTTACGCAGTAGGCAGTAAGTACGGAGTGCTGAGTATCTCGATTCTTGTACGCATGCCGTACTTTTTCTACATTCATTATTGTCTTCATACATGCCCGCCTGTGTTGTCAAAATACCAGCAGCGGTTAGTGTTCGCCATAATCATTAAAGTTGGTAAAGTCTGTCAATCCGCCCTCGCAATCAGCTTCATAGGCTATATTATAGTCTTAACCCCCTCCCCCCACCAATCTGTGAAAAGACCTGTAGATATCTAACAGTAGAAGAACATAAGTGTAGATAATGATGATTCTGAAGTTCTTTAATTGCGGTACGTCGTAAGTCTGGCAACTAAGATCATATCGTTATTACGAAGCTCATAAGTTGAATTTCGTGTCCGATGTACCTACATATGAGTATATCAATAGGCTCACGCTACATTACATGAGAAAGACGCAAAGTGCGAGTACTTTACTTTTCTGTCTACCACTTTGCGGAAAATCAGGTGTGCTGTTGTTTTCTTCCTGAAAGGGAACGTAGTGTATCGTTGACGCGATGATGACTTCTATAAACCACTAGACAATTAGGTAAAGGCGCTGTGAAAGACATTGATGGTTATTAATCTTGACTAGTCGCTAAGTGACCTCAACCCGTTACTGGCGTAAATTGATCGACGTTATAACGTGTAAATAGAAAGTAGTTTTCGAAGCATATTGAAAATTTTATTTCCGTACAACCTACGCTCGGTATGAGGAATAGAAATATTGAAATGTACTCATACATTTTGCGCATTTTCCGATGGTGAGAATATCAGTTATATTACATATTAATGAAGCCATAAACTTTATTGTGATAATATAATGTAACCTCACGTCTGTAATCTCGAAGAGGTAGTGGGTGGTAGGTCCCCAGTTACGTTTACTATGGAATAGGGGCTGAGCCTATTGCCTGAGTCTAAACTAATTTGACTAGTCGATAATATACGATTAACGTCTCTTTTGAGCTTCTTTATAGTATAACTATTACAACAACAGGTATACAATTTATTTAATAATATTATACTTGCTTGCATCACGGTAACAAAGGCTGCAGGTGGAAATTCTACATATTAAATGTGTGGTGTAAAGTTTTTTGTAAAACAGAAGTAGCGGTAAGACATTTAATTTTTGAACGTTTCGTGATTCAGTACACAAGAAAGTTTCGAGATAGCTCGCCTATTTTCGGACCTATCCAAAGATTTTCTTCACGAGCCTTTTCTGACCTTGACCACGGTAAGGTCAGGAACTATGGTTATGTATTGGTATAACCCGAGCCCAGGGTGTTTCGTCGTGATACAACTTGAGTTAGTTGATACATAAATTGATCATGTTTTACATATTGCAAACCGTAACCGTTATGAAATAGTGAATTTTAATCGTCAACTGTTATCCTCGGCTTAGACTTAAGACTTCGTTTGTTCAGTGGTCGTCCCCACACTCGCTCGAGGAGCCCCGGGCGCACTTCACTGAACGTTCTTACGTACAGCTTAAAGGCTTCAGGCGAGATTTAACGGTTGTTATGTACCGATAACATCCGGTACAGAAGACTTATGGAATCCACCGATGTATGGAAGCGCATGTCAACAGTTTTTTTACTTGTGTGTGTGCGTGTACCACTTGTCATTTGTGTGCGTGTCCCATTTGCCAATATTTGACTTATTAAGTCGACGGACCTGTTCAGCCAGTTCTTAATGACTCTTTGACTGCTGCGCCGATGTATTTGGGTTGGATTTAAGTATATGATATCCACTTATGTATATGACGAGGTAATTGTAAAATTATGTTAATATACTATAATGTAATTAGAAATATATGTATATGTATTCTTATGTTTATTGACTGTCTAGTTAGCATAGTACAGGCTCCTCCTAGTCTGGAATCAAAAGGTGGTGTTAGAGTAAACTTAAAATTCCATGTTATTATTTTTATTCTTATATATAAATGAACATAAACATCAGCCATAAGTCATGTGTGGAACGTGTAAGTTTAAAACTGACTCGAAGTTATTATCATCATCATCATCAGCCGATTGAAGTCCACTGTTGGAGATAGAACTCCCCTGAGGAGTGTTGGCTATAATTCCCAGACTGGGCGTGTGAGTTAGGGACCGCAGGGCACAGATTCTGGCAACATTTACGATGCTGCCCGTCGGCGGCTAGGGCGTTTAGCTGTGCCTAGGAAGACCATGCCATATCGTGATCTGTCAGATCTGAATGGCTCAAAATGACAAATCATAATTATTTTATTACGTTGACTGACTATTCCTTGGTCGTGTTGGTTACAAGCGCGACTTCTAATCGAGAAGTGCTGGGTTCAATTCCCGGGTTGAGGTCTATTGGATTTTGGCAATACTAGACTAACTAGCAGCATCGTCTTTCACAAAGCATTGCTGATCCCTACATTTTATCCTTATTTAACAACGTATCGGTATAATTGTCAAACGAGAAAAAATTCGAATAAACTTTAAAATTGGACCACTCATAACCATTTTTCCGTACCGTCTAAACGGCGTGTCGGAAAAATGGAATATTCTATGGTAACATTATCTTATCGAACTGAGCGATGTCTGAGCATTTTGATATCTTCAAGCGTACACTCACATAATATGCATTTGTAAGGATCTAGAATTTCAACCGCAAAGTTCACGCACCTTGAAGACACTAGAATTATATAGATAGGTGGCTTCTATCCTTTTCTTCTTAATGCATTTTAATGTAATATACCTATGTATGTAATCAATTTGACTTCATAAATATGATTGATTACCCTCACGCACGTGAACGGCCTGTCGTAAAGGTCGGCGTCATTAACTGTGACATGTTTCAATTTTCCATTTGAATGGACCATAGAATATTTAAAAGAAAATTAGGCTGAAAATGTTTTGCTTCCCGGCAATAAAATACGATATTATTGAATGATCAAAGGGAGCGCAAATTAAGAGCAAGCAATATTTCATATTGAACAAGAGTTGACGAGTGATTATTCATAATCCGTGTTCAAGGTTAGCTTCGATTAGTCTTAGGTTCATTATTATTTCACTGTGACTGTTAGCTTTGTTTTATTATGTTTTGGTATTTCAATTGACTTATTTAAAATGTACTAACTTTATTATTCTACACGTAATTTATTCTATCTATTTATAATCACCGAAGCGCTCGAAGGTAACTTTATATGTATAATTTATGAAAGTAACTGTCTATTACTACATTAATGTTTATTGAGGTGAACCGACCCGTTTCGCGTTGGAGTAAGAATATATTCCCCGATCACTTGACGGGATACAGAGTGTCCGTAAGAGACGATTAAATCGGCGCTGGCAGATTGCGGTATGCTGTGGTCTGCCTGGGCACAGCAAAATGCCCTGGCCGCCTATGGGCAGCAGCGTGAGCGGTGCGAGGACCTTAGCTCTGCGACCCCCACCCCGCGTGCCGATGCGTGGAGATGGTGGACGTAACCCTCCAGGGGGGGGGGGCTTTGTCCAGCTGTAGACTGCAACACGCCGATGATGATGCACTAAGGTATAAATAATATGACGTATTCGTATATTTTGCCACAACATCGACTGCCTCGTTGGTTGCACTAACTCGATGATTGCTTGACAGCCTCCTTGGTGTGTTGGTTGCAAACACGACTGCCAATCGAAAGGTTCTGGGTTGAAATCCTGTGTCCGGTCCGTTTGGATTTTTCTGAGATTTTATCTAAGGAATGTCAGCTATACATCAGTGATACTGAAGACTGAAGTTATATTTAGTACTTAATACAGATGCGTGAAGGAATTGTAAATAAAGCATTAACAAGTAACTATATTGTTCAAGAAATACAATACTTGCCTGTGTGACTACGGATTATTTTGGTTCGTTACGAAGTTTCCGTAAGCTCTGTTTCAGTAAACACGAATCCTTTAAAGCAATCGCTCTATACGTAGGTACCAAGTATATCTAAAGCATTGTTCTCATGCTTTAAAAATATTATTTTCTTCATTTCATTTAATGACCAAGAGCCTCTAGGAGAGTCATAGACTATGGCATCACGGTAAATTTATATAATAAATATTAATTTTTGGTTCCTCTTAAACGTTTATTTAGCTTTAGCGTTGAGTTTCGTTAGATATTCATGGCTTGGGATCGAAATGGAGTTAGACAACTCGTTAAAACTATATTACTTTGTAAAGAACAAATATAATTTTTAAAACAATAATAGTTTAGTGGTTGATCATTCAGCCCTTTACTCCGAGGGTATTGGCCTCATTTTCTTTAAAAAATGTGTTTTTAATATTAAAATATCATTGCTATAATGGTGAAGGAAAACACCTTGAGGAAACTCGCACTCTTTAGTTTTTTTTTTTGAAAACGGTCTCTAAAAGCTGTAAAATCAGACAACTCGGGAAACTCCTTAAGTATTTCCAAAACGGTCGCTAAAAGCTGTAAAATCATACAACTCGGGAAACTCCATAAGTATTTTCAGAACGGTCTCTAAAATCTGTAAAATTAGGCAACTCAGGAAATTCGCACTCTTTAGTGTTTTTCAAATCAGTCTCTAAAACTTCTGAAATCGGGCAACCCAAACTTAGCAACAGTGGCATTCTATGTTCTTAACCCTTCTCGTTTCGATAATAGAGCCGTGTCTAAACTTGGAATAATAATAAGAGTTGGCGATGGTGATTGGGAATATTGTATAAATACAAATTATTAGGTTTAAGGGAATGCATGAAATGCGATTTTAAATCTGTAATCACGACCATCATCAGTATATTCTGACTCGGTACTTGACATAGGTCACTTTAACGGCACGCCACTGAGCTCGTTCCACAGCTCTTCATTTCCCATCGCTGCCAACGACTTTGCGCACATCGTCGCTCCACCGAGCTAGATGGCGTCCTATACTACGCTTGCCAAGGCATGATCTCTAATCCAGAACACATTTACTCTAACAGTTATCGGTTCTGCGAAAGATGTGACCAGCTCACTGCCATTTCAGCGTACTAAGCCTTTGGGCTACCGGATCGTGGCTCGCTCGTCGGATGCCCTCATTCCGGATTTAATCCTTCAGAGAGACTTAAATCTTTAATTAGTGTCACAAGAATTGTATTATTTTAGTGGAATTAATTGTAACTGTCACAGTTGGGCCGGGATTTATTCAATATCATATCATAACTTGTCCAAATAGTACTTCAATGGATATAATATTTAAAGATAATGCTGATTTGAATCCATTGGGTTATGGTACTCTATTAAAATGTGCTTACATAAACCAACTTCTTATCTGAGACGTAACTTGTTTGCCATTCTTTTTGTAAGCGGAAACGAATCTAATCCGCCTTTATATTATTTACAGTAACTATATCAAAATTGCATGTAAAAGATAAATTGTCTCTTGTTGTTAACCACATCTTTTCTATGTTGTTTTAGAAGTAAAGTTTTTAATTAAAAAGAAGAAATAAATGCAGATCTCGAGTTATTCACTTAAAATTCAATGATTTGTAAGTTAACCATCATATAGCCCTAACGCGTTTGCAGATTGCAAGCCTTCTGTAATATTATTACAGAGCTGTTGATTCTGTACTTTTTAGCTTGTCATTTTTTAAATTCATACATGTAAATATGTTAATTAATTATATAACCAACTTTAATCTGTTTTCTCTCGTACACTTTTTTTCTGGTAGATTAGAGATGGAAATATTTCACAAGGAAAATGTGAGACAGATTTGAAACGTTGCGGGCAATTTCGCAGCTGTATTTTGCTTAAATGTACGTGTAAGTTGCATTTGGCTGACGCTTAGATTTCCCCGAGGCGTCGAATCTACGATGTTGTGCCGAAAATAATATACCTAATAAACAGAGATGACTGCCTTGCGTTCACTATGATGTTAATTGTGGCATTTTGCATTACAAAAACTATTGACTATACCTACATTTTATTAGAGCAATTGAGTAGGTACCTATGTTTACGAGTAATGTGTCTTTAAATTAAATGTCATCATCAGGAAAACTACGCACATTTTTGTACTGGACTATACTTGGATAGATACAATCTATGTATGTGGTCATAGCTCTTGGAAGTCTCAAACGGAATACATATACATGGAGTTAGGAGATTTTAAGAACTATTTAACATCTTTATATAACGCCTCTAGAGTTGCAAGTGTACATAGCCTTCAAGTCCTCTTTGCTTCCCATCGACATCTGCCACTGCTCCCATGGCTTATGTTACTCCCTAGCAAAGTGATGGTAATCAATAACAATGCCTAGTAATTCTCTGCAATAAGTCAAGATATTCTTTTAAAGCACTTGCAAATTCCTTGAAATTCGTACTAAGGCGCTATGCTCTACTCTTTCCGTTCGCTCTCCCTTAAGCTAGAAGCCGGATCCAAATTCTACAGTAGACTAAGAGAAATATACAAGAAAGATAAACAAGATTTGATTACATTACAGTCACATAGATAATCGGATTATTTAGACAATCTGCGGTCCAATGTAGGGCTAACCTCAAACTGATACCTCGGAAATGCAATCAATTTCAAAGCTTTGAGGTTGATTGCGTTGCGTTATCTCCCCACTGCGGTGAATTAAGGCGTATTGTTTGCGGATTGGATTATATAAACCCACGCTGTTGAGAACTAAATTAAATATAGGCTGAAGAACGGCGGAACTAAATTTACTTCAGTTCGTCTGTTTATCGCGAGACGATGTCTTATTGGGATACGTATGTGGTATCAACTTGGTATGAAGAGACTATTGATGATGGCAAGGAAAAAAAGTGGTTTTACTATTGTGGTGTATGGTCGGTGCCTTAATGGGTAGGCACAGTCGACTGTCCTTATATACTGCATGTGACTCATCTACATTGACGTCCTTAAAAAGTACCGGTTAGTTCTAACTCACATTATGATAAGAAAATTGTTTAGTAGAGAAAAATATTTCGGTTAGTGTAAAATGCGCATCGTCATACGACTATACTAATCCAATGCTGGTTTAGTTAAAGAAGTGGCTTGGTTCCACGTTTGTTATTGAGACGGCCAAAGAGTGCGACGCTTTGCCTGCATCTGTGTTTCCAGACACAACCTGGAGCTCTTCAAAGCAGGGGTGAAGCTTTTCCTAGGCACCCGTGTTTCATCTTCACATGTATCTGTGTGCACCACCAGGCGCGATTTCGACCAAAGGCTGGTCTAGCCTATGACAAAAAAATAAAGGCCATATGACAAAATAGCTCGCCGCTGATTTTCCATTCTTCGTATGCCAGCCACTTTCCTCATTATGCTGATTTAATTTTAATCTCATATCGTACATATAAATATATATGTATACTTTAATTTTACCTAAGAACGTTACTACTCCCGAAGTATAACTTGCAAAGACTGATGTATAAGCGCATATACGAGTAGATACCAGTTCCGCTGAGCAGATAAGATTGGTGTTACTTTAATGCATCAGCAATAAACAGTAGACAAGAACTTATTAGACATAAAATTTCCATGTATTATTCAAGATTTATTGTTTAGATTCACTTGTCGTACTATTTATAATTCATTTATACTAAATAAAATATTCCGCAAATCTTACACAGCCAATATCTTTACATTCTATTGAGTAGAAATGTGCCACGATATCTAGGCGCTTCTTAGCTTATTCGAGAATGAAATATGTACATGTCACGGATGATCCTCGTCAGATACGTAGTACATACAGTAATCGTTACGACACTGGCAGGTAACATATTATATTTTATATTTAATATGGGTATGTAGTAGCTTATAAAATTAATTATTTCGTCATACTAATAGTTATTGATTATTTATTATTTGGCAGCTTAACTTATGTACAGATATATGTTTTTAAAATGGTCCCGCTGGTTTTGAACCCATCCCATTTCCTCGTTTATCACCACCCGTTGATTGCAGTGCGGTCTGAATGTGAATTCAAATTGAATAGCATGCTCGTCAAAAACCTTCTTTATATGATGATAATTTTGTTGATATTTGCGTCATTTCAGGACGACCTTACTGGTGTGAATGGTGCTTTTAAGAAAAAAGGTGTAAAAAATAAAAGTGCGTTTGAAGAAAGTTATGATTTTTTAAAGAAATGAAATAATTACTTGATTGATTCGATGGTTGCGTTGGTGGCAAACGCGACTGCCGATCTAGAGGTTCTGGGTTCCAATCCCAAGTCGGGCCTAATAGTGGGTCTGGATCTGGATTTGTTTTCAGTGCATGGCAATAGACCTCACCATTTATTACATAGTGGGACCTAAATGTAACTGGTAAAACGTGGGAGTTTACCTATTAGACTTCTCTGCCAACCTCTTCGGGGATAAGCGATGATATATTTGAAATAATCATCGAATGCAAAATTAATAATCAGAGGGCAGAGAAAGTATAATACCTGAGTATATGAATTCCTATTCATAAGATGTTTGTTAAGTAGTGAATTGAATGGCGCCCTGTGTTCCTTTATACGCAGTGTAAATATATGCAAAGAGGCAGTTTACTGTGCCTAAAAGACGTCTATGTCCACTTTAATGTAATGTAGAAGAAGTGAAAGAAGTCTGACAATTGTTAGTTTATCATTGATCGCGTCCTTAAATGATTTGCAATCTTGTCACTATTTTGTCATGAGCAATGTTGCTAAAAGTTGCGTTCCTTTGTTAGATTTATTTATTTTTTACGAAAATAGTCAGGGTTTTAAAGCACTTTAAGAAGCTTGCAGGAAAATTATGTCATACCCAAAATAATGAATACTAGCCGTTAGCTGTACTTTGAGACATTTGTGCTAAGTGGCCCTTAGATAAGAGTTTCGAAAGAATGTGCGAATGACAAAACAGCCGTGACAATTCAATTTAATTTCGTTTACTCTGTGAGATATTACCTAGAATAACGAGGCTTTCATTTCGACGACGTCACAGAACAGTTCGCACCATCTAGCATCCAAGTACATTGATTCAAAGCGATTTCTTCGAGCGAGCTTCAAAGACGCAGCCCGGTATCCGGCGGAAGACATCCTCGCGAGAGGTTGTGCTTCTCGTAATGACCAAGCTTGCAAGGTTTTCTGCGGAAGTTCGTTTATCCTTAAACAACGCGTATACATATGTACACACAACACAAGAAACATATTTCTATTATTATTATCATCGCGCTGAGACAATCTGAGATACACTGTCCCTTTAAAGAACGTAAACGCAACATCACTTTTAAGAAAAGAGAAAGAAAATTATTTTTTTCGTAGATTAACGTCACAGTCACTATTTAAACAAGATATTTATAATACACGATTAATAATCGAATATAATATGATGAAAATAATTAAAATGCACATACGATATGTATGATTATGTTATAAAGTAAAGATCTTTACGATTCGGTGACCAGACATACGTACCTACTCAATGATAACATTGTTTGATGGAACTAAATATTGATTTTTTAAAGCAAACATTACTTTAGAAAACACGAGGACTTCCTGTACCGTGGATGTTACGAATACATATAAAATATACAAGTGCAGAATCAAACCCGGAACACAACTAAATATATTGTCGAGGTTTCTCACTCGCTTCGAATCTAAACCGGTACTGCTGCATGGCAGACGGCGTAATGACCTATGCGACAGACACTTTATCAATTTTTTCACCGCCATCAAAAGATTTGCATAATTTTTCAATGATTTAGTGGTTCTCGAAACTGGCTAGCGTGTATGACAAGAGTGATGAATTTAGACGAAGCATATCAGGCCTGTAGGGATACAGATATTTGGTGTTCGGTGCTCTCTGTTTATCCAACAAGAGACCAGGCGTGGTGTTCGCAAAGGTAACAATATATTTGTTATGTTAAAGTACTAATTAATATCTAGTATAGTTGTGTGTACTGTAATTAATTAATTAGTAAGTATGTCAAAGACTGCCACTCTATCGCATTAGGCATTCCATGTAATGATTGCTGTGATGATAATAAATAAATAAATAAATATTCTTTTTTATGCTGCATAGGCTAGCATTTGGCTACAATGTTGCCTGATGAAAAGCAATGACGTGGCCTATGATGTAGCATGCTTGCCTAGTAAATGCCTATTCACCGATAATTTTAAGAGGCCTAGGTTATACTTATCGGGAAACACAG
>DWDW01002226.1:0-10454 GCA_018245635.1 Mimoniades versicolor eupheme | reverse complement strand
GTGAAACGTGGGAATGTTCTACATTCCTCTGCCTACCTCTTCGGGGATTACAGGCGTGAAGTTACTTTTTTTTTTTAAATTATTTTACTCAAAAGAATACTCAAACAACCCTTTCACTAAGTTGATTTATTTACATAAGTAACTAGTTTTACGTATGGAGTAGGTACTATTGTTCGATATTTTATGTGATCATTTATTACCAGTCATTTATTACCATTTATAACACTTGTTATTGTTTTTGTCGCGCCAGGCTTTTCGCGGTAGACAGCGAGCACCGACCACTAAGTGCCTCTGCTCGCACACAGCCGACGTGCTTGTGCTACGTTCACTACTGTCTTCATACGCGCGCCATTTTCGGAGACTTTATTTACAATTTGATAAATGTAGTGCCATTTTTAAACGATATTAATCTCTACAAAAAATTGTTAACATTTTTAATACAGCTAATCGGAAACAGTATTTAAAATGTACAACAATAGTTATTAATTTGTTTCCACACAAGTTGTGCGCTGAGGTCTCTTTAATCGTCGGCCGAGCGCCGCGCGCGCCACGCGCCGCCGCCCGCCGCCCCCCGAATCTTACCCTCTCATTGTTTATCGGTTTTATAATTTAAAACATTTTAAATATCAAAAGCCAGAGTTTACGCCGCTGCGGCTCGCGGCTGCGATCATGTACTTAACTCCAGTTATCAAATACAACTTTTCCCACAAACCATTTAGCGAAAATACAAGATAAACACAAAAGGTTGATTTTCACATATGTACGCGTAGGTACGTGGGTATAGTCAGTTTCAGTTTTAAATTTAATGTCGATTCTGTAACCGTGCTTATTACACCCAGGATACGATCTTTTTTCATCATATAGTGAATATGAATAAATATATTCAAGCAAAGAAAGTGAAAGAGAATCTCACTAGTACCTATTAGTGTAAGTGAGGGTATGACGCATTAGCCGCAATGACGCGCCGCAACGCCCTGCCGCTAACAATAATGGGGTTGATGGTAAATAGTTTTTAATTCGTGATGGGAACCGCAATGCGCAGACGTTTTCATAGCGCATTAAGCTTTTGATCTCATCTGATGGCTGCCAGCGCCAGCCAGCGCCAGCGAGCGCCAGCGAGCGCCAGCCGACGTCCTTCGCTATACAAAGCATATTTTTAATTGTTCATGTATTCCAAATACAATAACCACGCAGGACTTGTTTGAAATCTAATTATTTCAATGATATAATAGCATACAGTGGTAGATAGAAATATGCCAACGAAGCAGAGTACTGGCAGTACTGGTACTGTCGTTGAGCGAACTAAACTTGTATTGAAATAAAATTAAAACGGTGTAACACGTATACCTACATATAATATGTTACTACATGATTAATGTTCACGGGTGCAGATACCCAGGTCGACCAAGCGTCACGAACCTTGACCAAGTGGTTCATATGTAATGGATTATAGGAAATGGGAGAGACAGACAGTCTCCGAAACCGTAGTAGGTACATGTAAGAAGAGAACCATACATACAGATGGATCACGTCAGGTCTCTAGATAGAGACAATTGGGACACGGGTGTCCCTATCTGCCCCGTAGCGAACCTGGAGTGATGGTATAATAATGATAATATTTATAAAAGTTAAGTGAACTGTAAAAAAAACTGTTAAAAGTTACTGGTGAAACGTGGGAATGTTCTACATTCCTCTGCCTACCTCTTCGGGGATTACAGGCGTGAAGTTACTTTTTTTTTTTCTTGTAGCTTTGTAACCCATGGTTTAAAATCCCAAGAACATTTTTATAGTACAATGAATTTGATTATTTGTCAGTAACAAAAACATTTAATTAAAATCTATTATGTTCAATAAATACGTATCGGCATAATTTGGTAAATAGAAGGCGTAGTCTAACGTTTGGATGCTTGTACCTAAAAGCATCGATAATATTTAGAAAACCGTAAACATATTCAAACATTATCTACAACAGCTCACTTATATACACTTGCTTTATGTACTTCTGGGATAATGAAACAAGATACGTGTACCATGTAAGAGAAATGAGTGCCCGCGAGGCTTTCATGTGTATATATACAAACGTACTGATATATACTTATACTTGTAGCTGACGTAACCCCGGAGTGGTTACAGATCGAAAACGATATGTACGGTTAAGCTACGCCGGATATGGTAATCACGTGAATTTATGTATAGAAATTTATACTTCTAAATACTCACGAACTACATGGCATGTTAAATAGTTCTTGTTGTTATATTGGCTAGTAATTAATTGTCAATTGATTAAGTGGCCGCTATGGGCGGTTTTACGAGCGTTTAAAATCTGCATTTGAAGCCATTTTATGACATCCTTCGTTTTACATATGAAGAAGAAGAAATATAATTAATTTGCAACTTAAGTGTTGTAAACTTGTTTTCGATTTCGTTAAATTAATTTGCAGTCATGACTTTCAATTATTTTCAAGATCACTATACTTTTGAACAATTTTGACTACAGTGCAATAAAATTGATTATTAATATATCATGGCGCCAGGTCTTTAAAGGGGTAAGCAGAGTGAACCGAGTACCAAATAAGTATATCTATCCTTACACACCTGATGAGCTTCTTTCAAATTCATCTCTCGCTTCATACATGCACATCGTCGTTAATGTATAATTTTAAGATAAGACGTCGTTAATGGTTAACTTGTTGTAGTTTTTACATTAGCAGCTTTTTCGGGACATAAAACATCTCAGGTCCTTAGCGATATATAGTTTTTATTTACTTGTGTACCTAGATACATTTTCACAACGCCACGTGTGACAAAAAGGCAATATATTTCTGGGGCAAATGAAAATTACGTACAATAAAAAAGTGAGGTTCTCGCAAAATTAACGATGTATGAGTTGACAGCATCGTCGGGGCTTATCTTCGTGTTTTAATGGCAGCGAAAGTTACGACGTTTTCCCTTTTTTCCGCGCATTAACCGTGTTTTCTTTTCCTAATGAAACGTTTTTCCGTTTGGTCTTGTGAAACAGAATTATATGTTTTGTTACATAAAACAGTATAACGACCGCTTTTGAAATTAAAAGTTGCCGCGAGTGGCTTTTGAACGTAAGGGTTGGGGTACTGTTATTTTGTATCTTGTTACTCGGCCCTTATATATGTATATTATGTGCATAAAAACATAGAGCCATCACATCCGTAATCCTCAAACAAGTAGGCAGTGGAGTATAGTATAATCCCACGTTTCACCAGTTACGATTACGTCCCACTATAGAATAGTTGGTAATCCTATTGCCATACACCGGGAACAAATCCAGGCTCCGCGCCATTATTAGAAATTTTAATTTAGAAAATTCCAACAACACTCGACCCGGAATTGAACCCAGGACCTTTTGAGCATCAGTCGCGCTTGCAACTACTTGACCAACGAGGCAGTCATACATGTACATAAGTACCTAGGTATCATACATATGTATGTCATATGATGATAATTATACCGTCGTGTAACTAAGTATGTGGATATGTTTTCACATATAACAGTGTTCGTAGTATGCAACATAACATATTAGAAACGAATTATGGATATTGCGTTAGTAACACGTGGGAATTCTTTCGGTTCGTTTTTTCATGCACACTTTGAAAACATCAAGCCGGCCAGATTAGCGTGACCTGTACGACTAGAAAAAGTGAGACCCCTGTATCACGTGTTTGGTAAAGTTCATACCCGTAAAAGGGATCATTTTAGATTGGTTTCAGCAGGAAAAAGAGAGATACATGTCCTACGTTCAGCTATTAATCATTGTCCCCTAAAAGCCTTCGCGTTGAACAAAAAATTAACACCGTACAATTCCGAGAGGCGAAGCCTTGTTAGGGTAAGTGTTCTATCGGACTACTTAATGGAAATTGTACTTTATTTTTCCCAAAAAGTACGATTGACATATTTTTCTAATTGTGACCCTTTTTGTGTATTCCGTACTCGATATATCTATCAACATAGGTATGACATTGTTGGCAAGTTATTGATTCAATCTACTTAATACAATATAATGATTATAATATTTTGTAATAGAAATATTAACTACAACTTGGTACCTGCCATAAACAGTAGGTACTGTAGCGTTTCTTGTAAACATTCATCTGGACGGATGGCATAGCCCCGACCAGACATTCTCATTCTGCTCAAGTAATACACAAAATATTATGCCGTTGCCTCAAATTGCGCAAAAATTATCACTTTGATTATGTCACGTAAGCCTCTTCAAAAACCTTCCTATACTGTATAATAATATGTATGTAGAATATTGCAACAATAAAATTATCATCTTTATCATAATAATGTTGTTGTCGTCTAAAATATTGTAATAATAATAGCATCATTATCAGGATAGTGATGTATATGTTAAGAATACTGCTACAATTATAACATCTATGTTATCATCCATACGAACTTTTCATCGTAATGTTAAGTGCTCTAATGCATTCTGCCCGGTTTAGTAGGTCATTTATAAAGACATGAGCGAGCGTTCAGAGTCGTACATGAAAAAAACGTAATAATAATACACAACTTTAATACTCGTAACTACTTAATTTGTAAAACGTCGATAATCCACGAAGAGATAGGCAGAGGAGCGTACAGCATGCACTGCCACGTTTCACCAGTTACATCCCCTCATGGAATAGTTGTCGCGCCTACGAATATTGTCATTCACCGGGCACAAATCCAGACTCCGAACCACTAGTTTAATTTCTATCCGGGATTTGAAGCCAGGAAGTCTCGATCGGCAGCCGCGCTCGCAACGAGGTAGTCTATACTTAATATAGTACCTATACGAGTACAGTACACTAGTTACATTCTTTAAATTAAATTCTAAGCAACTACTTATCATAAAATTGCTCATATCACGTGTTACCACATTACCATTTATTAGTTTATTTATACATATATCGCTATAATTTTTAAGTATTTCTTTGTTTATTAGTATTCTTACATGTCATATAAACGTTGGTAATGATACAGTCATATATTATCACATCACTGTTTTTTAATCATTATCACATCTAATACATTTCTTAGCTAATTGATACCATCCAAGCGGACCGGTACGATGTTTACATTTAATTTCAATCCACTTTTTATAAATTTTTCGATAATATTTTGCACTCTGCCAAGTTATAAAATATTATAGTACAATGACCTAATAATTATATTACACATGTATGAATTAGAATCTAACATGCAATGAAGTACCATGATATACGAAGGTCAAAGAACTTTCAATCTAGGGCTTGCCTGTAGGAGCACCATCGTCCATCTGATACTGAAAAATAACTGGAGCTATTGTGGTATGATTTGAAAAATATTTTTACATAACTAAAAAAGGAGCAGGACATTATGTACAACGAAAAGTGACTTTTGAAATCAAATACCACAGTTAAAAAATGTATTTACACTTACAGTATACAAAAATATGATAAACTTGTATATTTTATAAAGTACATCACCTTTTAAATACTTGATTTATAAACTGTACCGTGCCCCAGTGAGCTTTCCCCTCCGTGGCTGTATCGGAAAATCAACAACCATTGCAATAAATATTTGATGCGAAAACCTTTTGTACGTCAGCAAAGTTCTGCAGTTCAAAAGACAAGGAATTATAAGCCCGTTATGGGATTACACTTTAAAACCGAGTGATTAATTAGTCAATAAGATGTGCACTTAAAGGGTGCGTAAAAAGGTTTAAAAGCAAAGTTTGCAGATTTGGCGCGGCACCATGAAGTTTTTTATCCAATTTTAATGTCTCGAATTGCCATAATCTACAAATAGCACTTTTTTTATTTTCTTCAGGTCCTTTTAAAGTCTTTCTTTTCTGTGGCGTGCTGACGACAGGCCACATAACAATGATTTGATAAAACCTTTATCTAATATAATAGATCTTGTAATATTTTAGTATATTATTACATTTGATTATTATAAATACTTTTATAGTTCATATCTGGTTTACTTCGAAGCAGAAAGCCCTAAGGTCACAATCGTTAACCCCTGGCTAAATGCGAAATTTCAGAGGCCTTAGAGAATATTCTGTGCGATTGTGAAATATATTTCTTGCATGTTAAAATATTCACAGTGGTTTTTTTTTGGACAGGCACTACGATCTTGTGGTGGTATGCCAACGGCGATACATACTGTTTACGCTAACAAAACAACCGTAAACTCGCTGACAATTATAGCTCATCTACTTACAGAGTTGAATACCCACTAAATGCTTATTGTAGTTCTATTAATGATAGCATATTTATATTCTTCAAATCGTGTAATTTTTAATTTCAATTGTTTAGTGAATACGGTCACTTGATTTGTTTGAAATCAAAAATATTATGTTCAATGGGAGTGACATTTTTGTTAACTTACGTCGTTTTTATTGGTTATGTCGATGTTTTACGATGCCATTCATCTGCCTCTCTGGTATTATTTACTAAAACCGCTGCTAAATTATGTTAATCGTGTATCTAAGGTCCAATATAAATAATCTCCAAGATCTCTTGAACCTTATTTACAACTTCTACAGTAATATAACATTATTCAACCACATTTTAGATATTATTTAAAATAAAACACGTAACGTCACGCTTGTAACCCTCGAAGAGGTACGCATAGGAGTATCTATAGAATACACCCACGTTACAACTTTGTGGTGACCCTATTGCCATGTAAATACTGGAAATATTTCCAGAATTCGAGCCACTTCTAAAAACATTATACTACTTGCTTTGCGCTACTGCCGCAAAGTTTTGTTCATCTGCACTTCTATTGTCATTCACTGGTTCAATTTGTGCATAATACTTTTCAAGTGTTGATCGGGCGAGATGTTCATTTTCTCATTTACAATTAAAATTCGCATGCCCTCTTCCCTTATTTTACAAGTCTCAAGCACCCGTGCAAAATGGAAGGTGAAAATTCGAAACAAATTGTGTTAGAATGTAATAAAGAGTCGGTTCCCGGAAAACTTTCAATTGGATTACGACGTAAATTCGATATTTAAGATTGATTTGGGCAGATGCTTGAAGGGTACCTACACGACCTCTCGCATGTGGGTCGGTCGATTGATTGACTTATACCGTCTTTAAAGAAAGACATTTTTATATGTGTAAAATATAGAAAAATCTACAAGCCAGGTCCCTTATGGGTTATTTAGAGGGTACCGAATGCCGAATATCGCAATACTTACAGTACAGTCGCGCTACATCCATGTATCTCGATTTCAAACAATTATGAAATATACATTCATTATAAATGTTTGGGTATGTTTTTTTTGTTGGTTTAGAAATCGTAACTTACGGTAATAGAAAAACGGTAACGAAATACAATGAAAAATTCGCAATTAAGTCCAAAGCGTGCCAGTAGCCGCGCCTTTGTTAACATTGTAAGGCAGTCGAAAGTAAGCATTTTATAACACCGCCCTAACCAACGCGAACTGAAAAAATGGAAAAGAAAAACAAAACGAGTTTCATACTTAAACTTAACAAAATTTACATTATATTACATTTCAAGCGTTTCCGTCGTGAATCTCTCTACCGAAGTAAACAACCCTCAGAACTTAGAAAATAAGGATACGATTATTAAGATCATGCCTCCTTGAGCTGTTATCATTCGCATGGACAATTAAAGAACGAATACAACTAGGTACAAAAGATTCCGTTTTTAAACTTTCATGCATTACTAGGGTTGTACGCACGTCGTACATTACTCGCAGGCCTATCTCCCCCTTGCAAATGAAGCGCATAATCATTGCACATATGTATATACAAAATGTATACAGCGTTCGATTCCCCGTACTTTTACTGACTAAACGGCCGGAGGCGTCCAATTTACAGAAAAAGAATCCCACAACACAGTGTTACCCGCTCGAGATCACACCATGCACTATTTGAATTTTCTCCTCGGGGAGGGTGGAATCAATTTAAATTTTAACTCACACTTAATACACCCTTGTTTGGTGTCTAAGTGGTGTGTTTGAGGCACCCTCTGTTTAGAGCGTATAATAAGTTGGGAAGACAACATGGCCGACAATTTGGTTTAAATTTGGTTGTGTCACTTTTTTATTTGCCTTACGCCAATCCACTCGTGCTGTTCGATTATAAATAGATGTACGTGTTATCAAAAAATTTTGGTTGGTTCTTCATAAAGTGACAAATTAATGATAAGCGGTGGTTCTAAACCTGTATAAAATTGCTTTAAATTGATATACCCACTTAAATAATATGTATATTTGCAGAGAAAGAGCAGCAAGTACCACAACACGAAAATTATTGTATATACATAGATAGCAAAAGGGTCCTGCAAAGTTAACTATTTGAATTGTTAATACAGATAATTAAATGTCACGGTACAGATATCACTTAACCTTTTTATAATATAAACATATTACAAATAATAAAATAAATTTACCAATAAGGAAACCTCGTATAATCTTAATAGGAATTGTAAATTTCGCAAACATGTTTTGGCTTGGCTCCCGACCATTCTCATTTTCTTAGATGACCCTTGAGTAAATAAATCCAGCGCAGTTTTAATGAAAATGCCAACTAAATGGTACTAGAGTATTTAGGGGCAACTTAAGTTTATGTGTATGAATGTAAACATAACAAATTAAATACATGTTTGTAGCTTAAGGGAAGTATTTAACGATTTCTTGATGTGTGTATACTGCACTGTACTTGTATATCAGAGCCGGGTTCGAAAGGCTCAGTACCGGGAGGATTGGCAGGAATTAGACGATGATGATGATGATTACATCATTTGTGTATATAATCGGGAAGTGTGTGTATATAATCGAGATAACACAAATTGAGATCGATTTGTGTATATAATCGAGAAGTGGACTTTGATAGGTCGATGATGATGATGATTACATCATTTGTGTATATAATCGAGAGAACTAATTTAACTTTTAATGGAGTTAGTGTTCTTGACATGTATGGAGTTGTGACATTTCACAATAATACCATCTTTATAGACATTATGCTTTTTTATCCTAGAATGTAATGTCTGGTTTAGTGAATCAATAAAATAAATAAATAATGACCGTTGAAGCACGTGATTGAAATTCACATATTTTTATAAAGAGGCGCCTTGAACATTGGAAATACTTTGAGCACTACTTTTAATATTTCTCTCAACTATCTCTTAATATTTTCACACTCTATCTCTCAACTATATCTCAATATTGTTGCTTACTTGTCAATATTGAGCAATAGTTGATAGCTAAGGCCTCGAGTGGTCGAGGGCAACTAGTATACTTTTCAGTCAAACATTGCCAGATTCTTCCGCGGTTTCAAAAGAAAGAAAGTTTAAAGCACCTAGTCTAAAAGCAATTAACAATACAAAATTTACAGCAACTAGAGGCTGGAAACGTAATACAAGCCATATATTAAAACACATTAGTATTTTAATCCCCGTGCAAAGTACATTACAACAAGATGTAGGCCTCTCCTAATTGCTGCCACTCCTCTCGGTACTGGACCTTGTATATCCAGGACTACCCTCTGACTTCATGTCATCGGATTACCTGGACGCATTTTACCGGAAAATATACTTTTTAATATCATTTGTAAGCCGTTTATGTTTTGCATGAGAAAATCTCATTTTGTGAGTAACAATATCTTATTTTATGAATAATAGGTTTATTTTACATAACATAGTCCATTGTCTCATATGTACAGGTCGTTAACCTGCACACATTTTGCCTTTTCCATGTTATATTGGTACAAGCGACGAATACATGAACAATAATAACTTTTAATCTACTTACATTACATAATTGTACGTAACGTATCATTAATCGTAGCAGTTTTTATAGAACATGCGTAGAAATTTTATTAATAATTCTTTAAACATTATACGCATATAAAAAGCCTATGGATTTTAATATTAGGTGAATCCTCGTTTTCTACTTCTTTAAAAGTAGAGCGTGTTCTTGGCTTCTTATTGTTTGCTCCCGGCCTAGCGAAGCTGCCTTCGTGCCTTAATGATATTACCGTATTATGCTAAGCATCTTGGGGCAATTGCAGTTCTCCGCCTGTGTTCACGCTGAAGTATTTTCACTTCTATGGAAAATTACGTCGTTTGTATGAGGCTCGGTAAGTTATAAAATGTACTCACTTTAAAGATGGCTGTGCATTGCTGATCTGTCACGTTCACTGCAAAATACGAAGTAGAAACCGGATAGATGTATTTTTGTGCAAGAATTAATAAATTGGCAAGCAAGCCCACAGATGTAAGGTAATTAGGTAATATAAATGACAGGCAATCTGTGTCCAATCTTAAATACAAGTAAAGCACCTCTTGAAATAGGGTCGGGCACTACTGGATTGTTGTAATTAAAATTTTCTAGTCGTAGCTTAGAGTCTGGATTTCTGCCCGGTGTACGGCAATAGGCTCACCACCTATTCCATACTGGGACGTGAACG
>DWDW01002225.1:0-10455 GCA_018245635.1 Mimoniades versicolor eupheme | reverse complement strand
CATTCCTCTGCCTACCTCTTCGGGGATTACAGGCGTGAAGTTACGTAATTATTAATTAATTTTCTCATAGTGAGGGAAATAGTGAGATACAAACTCAAGAAAATGTTGATTGCATTTTCAAATTAATATTATTGCTAACCTCACGCCTCTATCTCTCGGATGGGGTCGGCAGCAGAGTATAGTATACTCCCACGTGTACCATTTACGTTCATGTCCCACAATGGAATAGGGGATCAGCTTTTTGCTATACACCGAGCACACATTCATACTCAGAGCTACTACGAGTACCAGAAATTTTCAGGTTAAAAGAAAACAATATTAACTGACCTGGGGATCGAACCACATAACTCTTGCTCAGCAGACGTTTGAAATCTTATATTGACACTGCCTGTTTGAAATTGAAACAATGACAGTCAATAACAGTATAGTATGAATAAAATAACAATTAATACTGAATATTCAATGTCCTCATGAGATAGGAGGCAGTGCGCTTATTCGTCTGATAATTTATTTTATGAACTTGTTTTTTGTCATTTTAAAATGGTATGTAAGCACACTCTATACCTATAAAAAGACCCTTTAATTAATGTCGCTTAGTACCCACAGAATTAAGTAAAATAGGTAGCTAAGATTTACATAAAAGAGTTCGCGTGCGAAATACCCTTAACGTCAGCAATGCAGTCATGAGGAATGCTTGCAACACTCGTCAGCTTCGTTTAGATGTGAGGTAATTAAGACGCGGTTATGTGTGTCCTAATCGCGCACATATTCCATAAAAACCTACGGAATATCATATTCAATTGATACTAATTTATTCATTTCGCAAGTTATTGGTACTGCAAAAAAAAAAGAAAAATATTTTGTTATGTGCAACATTGGCAATAATTTGAAAAAGGTAATATGTAAATAAAAGTGTGTAATATTTGCAATATTGCTGTTTGTTTCAAAAAAGAACAAAGGAATTGACTTTTATTTGGAAAAATGAATGAAATTAAAAAAATATATATTGTGTAAAAACTTGCTTTTATTCGAAAAAGAAACAGATAAACATAATGTATTCCATTCAACGCAAGCTGACATTTATAAAACGAAGAAATATAACATATACAATACAATTTTTATTTTTATAACATTGAAAAGGAAAAATAACATCAGCTGTAAAAGCATAAATTCCACAGTGTTGCCATGTGGGTTAAGTGTGACAATGGATTCCTTTGCGTGCCGTTCTAAATTCCCGCGCGAAGTGGGCTCGCAAGTGCGCGCGTCGGAAGTGAGTCGCTGATATTTGTACTGCTAATGCGCTAACATTTAAATTCGTCGCGGGCTCCCACTGCAGGTCAGTTAGGGACACTTTCTCGGTGCACCGTAGCTCATTTAGTTCGTTCAATATGCAAACAGGCAGCCACATATTAAATCGATTGTTGGAACATCATTGTTGGATGTTTTGCCACAAAAGCGAAGTAGGTATATTGCACTTAAGTAATCCACTTATGCCGCTTGTTTACGCAACACTCCTGTTAAACAATACTTCAATGCTATGTTATGTCACTATGTTTCATCATTATTATTTTATATAAATTCCACTTTATGTGCACAAAACGCTGTGTAATGCTGTTTAATAATAACGCACCCGAGCATCGCCACTTAGCGTGTGAAACGGGCTGTTAAATATCTCTTAATTATTGAAATATTTCTTAATTATTACTCACGTTTAACTATATTAATAATATTACATACCATTACAAAAAACGTCCTTACACAAACGTGCCACGGTTAGTTAGTTAGTTAGTCCTGAATGAACGAATCATGCAAAAATAATTACAATAATAGTATCTTACGACGTCTGATCCATGGCCATCTCATGCCAATTTAGGCTGCTTCTGTACTACGCATGACCAGACTGATAAACCACATATGTACATTTCTATATAGATCTATGTATATTTACCCAAAATAATCTTATTCTCAAACAACCAATGCTTCTGTCCGCCACCTGATTACTTTTTCTGCGTGGGTATGGGCGTGTGTTCTCTCTGAATAATAAGGTTTGGGTGATACATCGTTTGTAAATTACATAGCACGAATCACAGTTGAACATGTCATACTTAATTAGATTTTTTTAATCAACTCTACCAAGAAGAAGTTCGTGTGTTCGCATGTGTGTGTATATATGTGTGTGTGTATGTGTGTGTGGAGGAATGGACAATGTCCCATTGTGGGTCGGACACGCTAGGCCTCGGGTACTTGTGCTCTGTGGTACTGAGCTTACGTCAACTTTTTGTTGCTGTAGTTATAAATGCAAGCTGTGAGAGTCGTTTTGTGTAGTGTGCCCATCTAAAACATCCAATGAGATTGGCATAACATACATTTATGCCTATATATTTACATAACATTAATATATATATTTACATAACATGCTTTTTTTTCATGAGGTGGGCAGATACTTATGATTTCCATGTGATACGGTCCTGGATAGGAATAGAGATAAATTATAGAATAACCCCAATTAATTGAGTTCCAAAATGCAATTGAAAATTTAATTAAAACGGTAATGTTTGTGGGTGTGTAATAATTTTAAAATTTAACATTTCTAAGTATGAAACACTGCTAATGAAGTCGTTAAGTTGCACAACTGAAATACTAATTTGTAGATAATTGTATGAAACATCATAATAGGGACTGTAAATTCGATTCTAATTAACATACTACTTTCTAAAACGTATTGCAGGTATCAAATTTCTGTTAATGTACATATTTCAGTAAACCTACCATACCAACCCGCCGTTATTCGCAATGAACCCGCAGCCAGCACGATAAACTTATCGATAAACCCTTCCCATTCTCAACCTGTGTTCAATAATGGAGAGACAAAATGGTTTACGATGATGGTCAATAGGAAAAACGAAAGTTTGCTGAATTCAAGTATGATTCCTATTGCAAATTTCTTTCACAATAAATATATGTACTCTGCGATAAAATGACTGTATATACATATACACGAACGTTGGATGGGTGAATAAAAAAAAAATCTTCGGATTTCGGTGACCTTCAGGCCACACCTGAGCTGTGGTGCCACTGACGAAATGTCAACGGAAAGCAGTCGTAACTTTCTCGGCCAGCGTCCACTCCGCGGCCCACATAGCCACGCGAGGCGCGGACGCCTTGCAATTGAGCGGACTTAAAAATAATGTCTCATTATTTTTCTTCGATCCCACAATAGTGTTTTTATTTCTTATATTATTCCGTGTGAGCACAAATACATTTTATAATACCTCATTAAGGTATATTGTAAAATAACAGTATAAAGTTTAGCATAAGAGTGTTAAATGCTTAAATGCTAAAAAAACTATAGAAAACACTATTACAGAGGCGACTACAGAGAGGGACTAATATGTTGCGCTCTAAAACGTTCCTATTGTATTTAGTATGAGTTTTTAACACTCTTTTTTGTTTATTATTTTAGTTGCCAGTGTTTTTTTATGTCATCATCTGTAATAAATACTTATAAAGTTTTCTTTACTGACCACTCTTTTCTTGGTATTGTTAAATGTAGATTCAGGTTTCCGACAAACTGGCCTACAGTTTGGCAGACAATAATTTGTAAAACTGTGTACAATTTCATTGAAATAAATAAATTAAAAAAAAAGGTATACAAAATAACAATATCGTGGTACATCACAACGCTTAAAATCCACGTAAAACGTCTGTATATATGTAGAATTAAATTCAACTTAACAAGCCCGGCCCGTTGTTTGCTGGAAAGCGGTCGCGATTAACATTTGAACTTTACCAGTGAAATGTTTCAGTGCCATGCCATCTTCATTGGCTTTTATATTTTTATATGTAGCCTGTGCGCGATAAATTAAAACCTGTACTATGACGTCACAACGGCGTGTTTGTAAAGTGCTAAAAAAACTATAATCAGAGTACAGACTTTAAGAAAATATTGGCAACATTATATTATTTATATTAAAAGGATAGGATATTGAATCATCATAAGGCCGCAAGTATCAAGTTACTGCGAATGGGTTTTATTTATAGCACTGTATAAGAAATTCACAATCGTTACCTCCTCGATATATTGGAATGGAACCAAACGTTTAGATTGCGGAATAAAATTGATCCATAACTATAGAATAACGTAACGCCACGCCTGTAATCCCCCAAGGGTAGACAGAGAAGTGTAGAATATTTTTTAATATATTTAAAAATGTACGAAATAGGACGCCATGTGAAAATAGTACAAGACGAATGGACGTATAGTTCGTGGTGGAAGTGTCAGAGTTGATTAAACTTTGCACCGCGATAAGATTAAAACAATTTAGGGATCTACCAAGAACAAGTTACAGAGGTTCTTTTATTAGAAAGCATGTCATTTCTTCATTGCCTTACTATCGTCTCTCTTATGACGCCTATGGTGTACCGAGATGGAGAATAACTTCAAACGATTTTAAAATATCGAAATCTCAATAACTATTCAACCCTTTTATTGTTTCACTGTCGTACACTGATTTCACAGAATGAGAATGATTAAGGCCTCGTGCCACTCTGGCCAAGCGAGGAACAGCAGATTGCTATGATTGATGAAATAATCGTTCATTAAACTGATAAAACTGTAGGACGCAGCATATAAAAAAGCTTTCACCTTTAATTGTACTGACATTCGACAACTGTAGAATATAATCCATAAGTATTTATGCAAACGTAATTAATTTCTTTTTATGTCACATAATTCACCAAACATTCAGATAACCTATTTGTCATTTATTTAATTTGGAATTTAATTTAATTTGTCAAAAGTTGGAACTTTTTGTATTCCTGTATATTCGTAGATGGATAAACTATACTTAGAAATTAGCTCCACAAGTTTAACGTACGGCTTAGAAAGGAATAGTGAAAATATTAACAAACAAAAGGAAATACAATAATTAAAATATTTCACATTACTTCATTGTAAAGTGCTTCTTCGTTTGAAACGTAATTATTTTTAATACTTACTTTTTCTACAATGATTTTGTATATTATCTTTGTCTACCTAAATGTGTGTACCTTTTGTATCATTTCCGTTTGAATGTAAATAATCTGCCAAATAACAATTCTGTTTAATATATTTTTTGCATTTAAATTTGAAAAATTAAACAACTCAGAAAATTCAACAAATAATAACGTATCTAACTTACAAGACTTACAAGAAGTTTAAACTCCGAATCATAATTCCGAGCTAAAGCTTAAAAGACAAGTCCGAGACCGACACGTTTGGATGAAATAGTATGGAATCATAATAGAACTTTCTAGATTCGCGTACTACTGAAAGCTTGTGTGTACAAGGTCTATTCGTCTCTCCACAGTCACACGTTACCGTTGCAGGGCACTGGTTCGAGACGGCTGCCGCGCGGTCAAGGTGGCCTCACTTGCCCACGGCTATTATACGTGTAACTAGATTGTCTATGGCGACAATTGTTTTATGAAATATGTACGTCATTGTCTTGGAAATTGAAACGTAAAGTTGAACTAAATAGTTTTTTTTTTAATATTATTCATTCATACATTGTCACGCGAGGTGAGGACCTGGCGTGACAATGTATGTCATTCTCTACCTACCCCGGAAGAGGTTCCGGGGTAGGTAGAGAATGACGGGTGTCATATATCTATCCTTACAGACTTGAGGTGTTTCGACACTCATCATTCTTATAAACGCACGTAAGTTACGGAGACTTCTGCTAGCTCCATCAGCCGGTATCTGACGAATATAAATGTCATTGGTCCATCTACAATTTTCAAGAGAAGCATTTTAAATGGGGCAGAATGAAAACGTTGCATATTTAATCTGACATTGTATGTGCTGACTACAGTGCAACTGTCATGCATCAATGCATCGCTGCACCTGCTGCTGGTGGATTATTTCACCATAAGAAATAAAATGAAACAAATCAAAATGATTTTACGCTGCGTATTGAAGCTCTTCACAAAAGGCAGACGGATTTTTACTGATAACGTTACCAACTATTTCGGTGTTGCTAGCATTCGTAAATATGTACTATGAAATTTTAACATTAGTCGGTCTATCTGTCTGTCATATTTATTTCTATTGTTATTATTATATTATCACGCGAGGTCCACCCAGGTAAAGCTCACCCACAAGTATCACCGACCGAATATGTCTATTTTGTGACCTAATTCGTATTTCTAAACACTTACATGCGTAAACTTCATCATCATTATCGGCCTATCTCGGTCCACTGCTGGACACAGGCCTCCCCCAAAGAGCGTCATCGCGCCCTGTCTTCGGCTTGTCGCATCCAGCTTCTGCCTGCAGCCTTTAAGCTGCGTAAACTGCTTAGTGCAAAAATAGACAGCTAATTTTATTAGCAATCAATCCGTTTATTATGTACTATTTCTCTATATAAATAATTGTAGAATAATTACTAAATATGACAAAAAATCAAGACTTGTTATAAATATATACCATCAGTTTTTATTGTTGCCGGGGATACTACGTCATCACAAAAAACAACAACAGTAGAAGACCACAGTGGCCGGCCGTAACGGCGACCATTCATCATTACGATTGTCATTATGACAGTTAAGTGTAAATTGTGTCAATGTGACAGTTACATTGTTACGAGAGTGTAAAAACATGGCGGCCGCAAACGGCGAGCTGATGGCTGCGCGTGCGGCTTCGTGTTCATTCGATCAATTCGTTTATATTTTCTTTGAATTGAGTATTTATGAAGTTTCAAGAACGTTTGATTGTAGTTTTCAGGGTTGTTATAAAGACGATCCACAAATACTTCTTGAATTTTATTACATAAAGGTTATTTTAAAAACTACTTAGATGATTAAAAATAGTTTATTTTCATTGAAAATTTGATATTTAGTAACTTCATCAATAAAACCTTTATAATAGATTTTATAAATACGCCGTTTATAGCTCCGTTAATATTAAAAGAAAAATAACGAAAAGAAAACAAACGAAATGGTCATTAAAAATTGTGGACATTTATACTGTATACATAATAAGAAATAGAACATTATGTTATCTTCCCGTGGTATCCATATGTATGTATGTATATTATTTGTGCATATTGTTTTTTATATATATTAATTGGTATGTATATAAATGTGTAATATATATGTATGGTATTTATAGTTGTATTTAAATTTATATGTGTATGTGTATGTATAATATATAGTATATATATAGTATCTAAATATTGTTAATAGGTATATGTGGAACACAATAAATATATTGCTAACGGCTTTGTTGTGCCTACCGCTTACTTTCACCATCACCCTGGGTTGACTGGTAGAGAATCCCATCAGGCATTAAGTCCGCCCTTTGTAACCTAGTTATAGGTATGCAATAAAGAATAATAAATAAATAAAAATAAAAATAATATTTTTGTTAACTGTTTTAATACACGTTATTTAAAATACGTTTATATCGAGAGGGTCTTACAGCAGATACTAATTCGACATCGAAGAATCGTCTCTGTATATTTTGTATAAATTTTAATGTAAGTCTGGTGACGTTGGTAACGTTCGTAAATATAGATTTTGCATGTGTCTCTTAACGTTGATCAGTCACTATAAATACTCCGGAACGGGTGCATTCTGAGTAACATTCTAAACGTCCATATTTTGTTTAATAAAATAAATCAAATGTCATAAAGACATTAGTCAGTTGTCTTAGAGATATACTAATTACACTTAAATGCAATTATATCTTTAGATGTTGCACTTACTTTAGTTCAACGTTGGAACTAAACAGTGCCAGAGTTGGATACCATTGGGGACCGCGATTAATAAATATAGCCTTGTAACATACAACATTACTCCCGTATTTCCCCGAAAGAGTAGACACATGAGGGCAGTACTTCCGTTTTCTACCAGTTATGTTACACATACCGTGGACTAGAAGCTGAACCTATTGCTATATATCATGTATATTTATATACTATATATCGTGTTAAAATCCAGAGTCGGAACTGCTACTGTAAATTTTACATTAAATCATCCCAACATTTTGCACTAACCGGAAATGAAACCCAGGACTGACGAGGCTGTCAATAAATATGTCTATCATCGGCAAATAGTATAATTGACATAAATGTTATGGCTTAATGCCTTTGGGTATAAGCTTGTGAAGGTCGTTGCTGTTTTGATGGAACCTTGCGAGCTTGCGTTGGACGTTAAAATTAGACTGCGTAGAATATGAAAGCCTTTCATGATTTTTTAACGGAAATTTGATAAACCAACCAATCGATATTGAAAGCCTGCCAGCTTACTACTAGATATAGACTTCTCCTGAGGAATATTTGCATAAATTTCCTCGGTATATTTTCAGAAGTATCTAACAAGATATACACAATAAAAGATGTTAACGGGCCAATCAATTAACCTTAGAGACAAACTCTTATCTGCGATATAACTCAGATACGTGCGCTACACTTAAGCCTTAATGGGAACACTACTGAAATTAATTTTAATAATTCCTCCGCAAATTAGCAAATTGGGTCGTTCTGAAATTTTGTTGCTACAAAATTCTGCGGCGTAGACAACGAGCCTTATTCATAAACACTCAATGACTATGTTAAGCTTAGTTATTTTAAATTTGACTACTTAGTCGTATCTTGGTACTGCTTTTGAGCTATTTCTAGGACCGATCTTTCAGATCTGAAAATCTAGGTCAAGTATTAATTACAAAGTAGAAAGGTAAATTTAACAATATTACTAAAATATTTATTGTTCTCTTACTAACCTCGAAATCAGTGTCATGCTTCCGAAACAGACTCAAAACTTTGTTGGTCATTTACCAAAAAGTTATTAATTTCTGTAATTATTAATAAGATTTACAGTAACTTTGTTAACCTTTATTTTAAGTTTACTGTCTTTTTTTATACGTGATAGTAAAAAAATATATAAAAGTGCTTTATTCCCAATTTGATTTTCAATGTATATTGCCGTGAAGTTATACAATAACTAAGTACAGCTTAATCTTACTTTCGGTGACTTTTTTGGTTAGTGATGATTTAAAAGTTTATAGTGATGATTTAAAAGGAAATTACCATTAACAAGACGAAGTTCTTATCTTGCTTTCCTACCAAAGCTGAGATTCTAAAGTTTCTAAAGCTGCGTATAAATTTACTATCACAAATCTCATTAGTGCTGTTTACGTCAATTTCTCATTATTCTAACAAATATAGACGACCGCGTCCGTCCTCCACAGTAGCAATGGCTCCATGACCAACTACGCGTTTAACAAATACCCTAGTATTTGACGCCAGCAACGTTCGTGTTGATATATTTCTAACTCAATCAATATATACTGACGAAACTATTACCGTACGCCCGGCACAAATTAATAACGCAACTTAACTTCACGCCTGTAATCCCCGAAGAGGTAGGCAAAGGAATGCAGAACACTTCTACGTTTCACCGATTACGTTTATGTCCCACTGTGGAATAGGTAGTGAGCCTATTGCCATGCATCGGGCACATATCAACTCCGAACCACTACTAGAAAATCTAAATTAGGAAATGTTGTAGTGTTCGACCCGGGAATCGAACACATATCAACTCCGAACCACTACTAGAAAATCTAAATTAGGAAATGTTGTAGTGTTCGACCCGGGAATCGAACCCGGGACCTCCCGATTGGCAGTCGCACTGGCAACCAACACGACCAACGAGGCAGTCAATTAATTACCAACGAGACAGACAAATTAATACTTAGTCACAAAACATAATTGTTATAACAACTGCCAATTTAATTGTGAAACCGAAAATCCTTCTAAAGAGCTGTCGAGATTACTTGTATGTCCATTTCCTGCACTTCTCTACTACCTGCTCGCTTGTCGCTCTCTTCATAAAAAAAGACAGTCACTATATCTGCACTAACAGCGTTGCATGTTCCATTATGTTTACCTATGCTGTATTAAAAAATACGATTGCATAGGTTATCTAGGTATAAGGCTCTTACAACGTATCTATTCCTACTAAACAAAATCCTGGTCAAATGCCACCTTGTCACATAATATTGTATGTACTATACATAAGAAATGCTGTTATTGAAAATAATAGTCGCTGGGTATCCGCTCTACTCATTGTATTGTTATTTAACTGTATTATTCAACGAACGTACGCGGATTAGCAAATGCAGGTGAATTAGACACATAATGTGCAGGTAGTTCCCGTTTATTGAAAGTACCATTCAATTTTATGATATCCAACACCGCGTTTTGGATAACGCGCTCATTATTGTCTAAATTTAGGTCGCCGGTGCGGCGCCTGGCATTATAGTTAATAGCGTGCGTTTTCGAAAACATCTATTTTATCAGCAAAATCGATAATGAACTCATATTAGCGTGTAGCTTAATATTAAATTTTAACTAAAGTTCACTTACACCTCTCAGCTAAATAGTTTGTTTAGCATACTGGTGCAATGGTAACATT
>DWDW01002224.1:0-10455 GCA_018245635.1 Mimoniades versicolor eupheme | reverse complement strand
AAGACAAGCGCTGGCTACGGCACCAACAGCAGGACCACCTCATCAGACTTAATTTAAATGACACAGTAGCGCACCTATGGAGTTTCTTTCGCCGTTTCTTCTCCATAGCGAATCATTTTCCGAAACGGTGGTAGTTTTACTTTGACTAGTTTGATTAAATGATATTTGAACTATTGAGATATAATTGTTGAAGTCACTCTATTATTTCATTACCTGTCTATTATCTCCGACACATCTCCAACAAGTATGTTGCAAAACTGTAATTAAATTTGTATAAAACAAATCGTTATTCAATATAGATTTATAATAGAATTATAAGCAATCGTATATTTTTATTGCAGATTACAATATAAAGGTATTTACGTGCGTATTACGTTTCTGGGTACAAATGGGAAAATAAATACGAGCCGAATTACATTAAGTGTACGAATCACCTCCAACACCCGCGCGTTGATGGCACAGATACAAAAAAAAAACATTTCAAGTCGCAGATGGAAAATAAGATCTTATTTACTTGTTTATCGGGGATCAGGGATATGTGTGCGTACATACAGTGATATGTCTATGACAATATCACGTTGAAATCCCAAGGAAATAAATTGGAGGCCGCGATAAGCGGTCCCTTTGACGAGCCTGTCTTCGGATTAGGATGTGAAAAATGATAGCTTACACGCTCGCACAGACGGGCCGTGCGAGCGCTTTGTAACGCTTTTTAGACAAAACTCCCGCTGGTCTAATCCCTTGTGACGTCGTCATTATCTAACAATGATTATGGATTTGACGATCTATTTTATTAAAATGACACTCATGTCACAGATATTTTGTTCCGACATTTAAGTTGAATACTTTTACCGATAGTATCAGTGTGCATTCCAGTTTTAGTGAAAACAGTCGATTTATTATCTCCTTTAAATAATTCAACGTCTATATTATCTATTTACATTCCTTTACTTGTCTTCTTATTTAATAACTACGTACTAATGTACTAAACTATACTATGCACAGTATGCACATATATTATGTAGTATAAATATATACTTTACAATAAGGTGGTACTCGTATATGACCAAGGCTATCCTGTGAACATGAACACGTAGGTATTAAATTACAATGTATATGTAAGTTGTCTAATTATTAAATACAAATATTCAATAGTTTGTGAACTAGAATATCAGACAAGAATATTGTCTTGTTTCGTAATTTTCGAAGCATAATTATCAGCTTATATCATATAATCAGCATATGTATATCATACAATCAAGCATATAATCAGCTTTTAATTTTTAAACTAATTATTTACATATTTATTTTGAAAAGATCAAAATTGAGAACGGATGCAAGATGAGATACCAAAATATAAACTGTATGAAATAAATACAATGACATATTCGCACCGCGTCGTGTTTATTGAGTCCCGCCTAAAATACGCCATGGAGCGTGTGAGGCGTGACATACGTCAAAACCTTTTAAAAAAATTTAGGAAACTTTTGAACACTGTCGCTCTACTGGCAAACGAACTCCGCTTTTTGTACTCTTTGTACTGCGGACACTAAAAATAAATCGAATTTTTATCTGGCAGTTTAACTAACAGTCCTCTTAGAGCAAACAGGCAAAGAAACTTTGAACGAGCTGAAGGGTTCAGAAAACAACCCGAAAGCCCGAAATCTGTCCGAATAGCGACGCGACGGTCTCCGCAAAATGAAGTTAACATCCCCACTAATAATGTCGAGTGGAGATCCTGAAAAAACAAATAGACTTCAAGGACATAAAACAGTAGAATTTTAGGAGTAAATTTTATTAAATGCAGGATCATTTTAAAGCATTAAATGATAAGTGACCATATGCCTGTTTATACCACAGCTCGGTATGTTTGAGAACACTGATGTACATGTTTTCCTAATGAGGTTTACTGTAGTGTACTTTTGATATGGAAGATTTACTAAAAACTTGCTTTGATGTGAATTGTTAGATACGTAGATTATTAACTAAACAGATTACTGAATTTATTTATCCTAAGTTAACCGACGCCGATACGTCAAGCAGCCTGACTAACAATACGACGATAGTTATTTAAATTTGAAGATCATGTGATATCTGCTATCATTGCTAGGATAAAACATCAAAATTGTACTGAAATAGAATATGGAAGAATTCCTTTTGCTCTAACCTATTCATAGGAGACTGAGATTCTACTTAAATAAAATTAAAAAAAGAAGTCATTGAAATAAATAAATTCTCTCATAATGTGATTAAAGGGTTGGTTCTGTAGAATTGTTTTTACTGACACATTGCAATTGAGGCAAGAGCAGCTGCACTGCTGACCGAGTACATAATATAAATCAGCGCGGCATGCGACATTGCTTGCGGATTGTCTACTCTCGAATGAGATGGACCAATGACGTGATGAAATACATATGTTCCGAGCGCAATAGACTCGCCTAGTTCCAGTACATTTGTTCGCTGTGACAGCGTAGCGTGAGATCTAAAAATACGTGATAGATTTCGCACGCCCTGGAATACGCGTTAAACGATGGAAATAAGTAAAGTATACATAGCTGACGTTTATTGATCGCAGTACTTTTTAGAAACTAACAATTATGCACACATTTTTTCTGTATCTTGTGCGTTTCTTCAAATATCCTGTTAAGGACAGTACCGGCTATATAAAGTTGTTTTTAATACAAAAACTAACGGAAAACTTAATTATGTCAGTATTTTTCATACTGTTCATTCATTATGCTTATCTAAAAAAAAAAAAAATGTAATGTTATTCATAATTTTTTAAGTAGGTCTAAATTAAATTTCGTTGATATTTATTATAGAAAAGTTATGGCCAATTGAATTAGATGTAGTTACTAATTATATTTTGATTCTATACGAGAGCTATTAAAATATGTAGTTACACTTAGGAATACCTATAAGTAGTACTTTTAAACACATATACATACGTGATGCTCGGTGTTAATCTACCTGCGTACTCGACCATCACCTTTTAGCTAAAGCTCTATATAGTCCGACGTCAATTCATTGTTACCTATTTGGTATAAGCAACATCAATGCATTCGTCCTATCATTAAGTTTTCGCAAATGTCCTTGAGGACTGAACTTGGCCGCTATACGCATCATCCTCAGACACAATACAAGCATGACACGTTTATATGTCCACATATTAGTTGGTAAAAAACCACGCTGACGACAATGCTTAGTTCTAACGGTGAATGTTTCTAAACAATAGATAAAGGTGGCGGCACATCTGTTCACTCTCAGCGCCGCATGGGCTCGAGCAAAATTAGTCACAGGATGTTTACACGCGTGACGATAGCCTCCCCGCTCGCCGCACTCCATATTACTGGTCACGTTGTACACTCAGCCGTACGTCATAAAAAAACGCACCGTCTGTTGCGTTGGCACTAACTACAGTTATTTTGGTTTTGTTGTCATTCGCACATAGACATTATTGAATCAATGCATTTTAAAATTAACAAGGACATATTAAAATTAGCTTACTTTTAGATCTTTGGCTATTTGTACAGAGATAATTAATGCCACCAATAGAATACAAAATTGCTTAAAAGTAGATTGTACACTTTAAAAATCTGCCCTAGATTAGCTGCAATCTATTAGTATCTGTTGGATACAGGGTTCTTTCTGTACTTTATTGAAACGTAGAATTAACTTTTCCACAATGTTTACATTCGGATTGGTTTACAATTTTTATTAATGATGATGTGCTCAAGTTACCTACCTACCTACTCATTGATGATAATGCAATATATCACAATTATGTTACTTTGTGAAAAGAACACAACCTGGCTATCTTATTATATGTAAATCTTAATTAACGCTCCATACTTCCGCCCGTCAAAAGATTTCTCTTCTTTTCTTCAAGAAAACTTTGTTGGATCGAAGTCTCGCTGATTGTTTATTCATTCCCGTTGATTTACATAGAGATCCGTGTGTGATGCTCTTGAATTTGTTATGGGATATATTCTACGATGAATGGGAATATTCGTTGGCTGCTCACTTCGTGTTCCCGATGCCGACAGATAATTTAGCAAAGTCATACATTTCTTTTTACTTATGCGTATCAATATCAGTAAACAAACAGTTCCCCTCTTTGATATTCGATAATATTAGAAGTGTTAGAAAACGAATAAGAAAATATTTCTTATATAATATCTTTATAAGCTTTTGTTTTCGCAACGTCCTTGGATAATAGAATAGAAGCAGACGATTTATATAAGGCGGTCTTAGAAAATGGGTCAAGCAAACTCGGAATACAAAACTTCATTTTTATAAAACACTACAGTGTTGTGTGCGCGTTGAATATTATTATGATGCGACTTAGCGCTCCATCCTTCACCCGTGTTTCTTATAACGACATAAATATTTATCTGGTCTCAGGTAAAATTCCCGGGCACGTTAGACGCTAACAAAAAACAAAGACACGACAATGTTTTGTACAATCCTCACCCGAGGGTTACTTTCTATTGAGATTTGGAATGGCCGTTCGGATTCTCTTTTTCTGGTACCCCGCGGCTGTTGAACTACCACATCAAGATGTGACCCATAGCGTGGCTAACGACAATTATGATTTTAAATTTAAGGATGTGCGATCGGCAATATGAGCACCTTCCTACTTATTTTCTAGTTACTTTCCTACGCACTTTTAACGTTCATAAAATTAACTAAATGTAAGCAAGCGGAGAAAACACTGATAATAACAGTTTTCACTATCAACAGCATGATAAAAAATATCGCGACTAGTAATCGAATAATTTAAAGACCAAATTCCAGAAAAAAAAACATTGCTGTAAAAAAAATTCTCTCTCTACCCTCAGTTACAACTAAGTAAATTACATATAGAGGATTGGCAATGCGCATAAACGTCGGCAATTCGTGGACCCTCGTTCTCGTCTAGAGGCAGCCTAATGCGGGCCGGGACATGAGCGTCCACTTCATACACGACTCAGAAGTGGATGATGACAGCCACGCAGAGTTACACCGGTCGATATAAACAGCATTAAATATTAACACAATTACGACTATGTAATATAATATGTGACATATAAATTTTTTTTTCTCGAACTATTAACGCACTTATTTATTTAGCTCGAAAACTAAGTTAAATAACTAATGAATAAATTTATATAAGTATTTAAGTACGTGTAGTTTTACATTTTAATGTCTATAGTATTAAAAATTCACAAAACCGCCCATGTATCATTTGATGGACAAATACGAGTACCCACGTATGAAATGATCAATAACACTTAGTAAATACGCAAAAAGTTCAAATATTTCTAATGGGAAATCTGTGAAAGAACGAATACATTCGTTCGAATTCGTTCAAAATTTCGAATTCGTTCAAAATTCATCGGTCGTAAAATAATATTATTTTGATCCTTTATTGAATTTCCCGCCTAAATTCAAAGTAAATAAAGGTCACCTTGTTCATTTTTTACACAAAAGTTCATTTTCAAGGTATTATTCTATTCAATAAACTCTCTTTGTCCATTTTGTGAGAATAACTAGATCATTTATCACAATAATGATTTTTGCAAGGAGTATTCTATCCGCAGCACGGAATCTGGATTTGTGTCCGATGTCTGGATTTGTGTCCGGTGTCTGGAAATAATGTCACCCCTGCTTCAAGGTGAGACTATATTATATTCCTCTGCCTATCCCTTCGGGGAAAAAAAGGCGTGATGTTATGTTATGATTCTATCCGACAATTAACTTTTCCCGAAAACATTGTAGCTTTGATCGGAAGAGATATGTTTATACTATCCGCGTCCATTGCAAATAATTTTCTAGAAATATAAAGTTGGAGGGTGTGAACGGAGTCGCGTCTGGATAATCGTGGCTCTCAATTCAATTTGGCACGACGACGCTTCGGGGTGATGAAAAATTTTCCTTTCAAATTATGACGTTGATACCGTCGTCGCGGGCTCTATCAATTATAATTTATCTTGACTTGTTTCTTTGTTCCCAGTTCGTTAAATTGTCACCACTTAGATCCCGGACAAAACTGTTCATTTGTTTATCTATTTTAGGAAAAACTTAAAGTGAATAACACTCATAATAAAATTCCATTCTGACACAGTTCAGAGAATTAATGCCACCGCAACTTTTGACGTAAATGAGGATAAATCGCATGTTAAATACAACACTGGAAAAGAGTTAACAAATTAATGTAAGTTCGTGGGATGAAAGTACAAAGATCCGGCACTCAATTGGACTTATGGAATCTTTAAATCATTGATACTAGTAGTTAAAAAAAATATTTTTAAACGTCCATAGAATATTTTTAGTTGCGGGCTCAAACAAAATAATACCTACAGATACATACAAACAGTGACTTGCCAGGGAATATAACTAATATAAAATCGTTCATTAAATTTAAAAAAAATTAAGTAATATTTATAATAACTAATTGCAATAAATAGTATAATACATAAATAAGTAATAAAATTATTTAATAATAATATAAGAGTAAATAGTATACAGTCTAAAAAAGAATAAATAATATTAAAAAGATCACGTACTTTAAACATGCACTTGCACCCAAAGAGCATTTACATTATACCCACACACAGACTCTCACTCGTATCTATGCACAGGCGCACACACACACACACGTTTAACTACCCACACTTGCTACAAATGCGTACGCTCATATAGACAGTCAGAAAATCAAATGTACACTGTCACTATCACACACAATCACCCTTACAGGTACATATTATGTAAATACACACACTGAACACAAGTGCATTTTGTATTCTTTTTTTTAGTTTCTCATTCTAAGCGACTCATGTATGTCTTATGAGAAATAAAGATTGTTAAAAACCGAAACCGAAACGTTAAAGCTTATGTTTGTTTGTAGGTTTGAATGTTTTTAAATCAATAACACAAAAACTATTCCCAGTACCAGCTTTCGTGAAAAATGCTACCGTACAGATAATTCAAGGGGTAAGACGGTGTCAAAAGCTACTTTTCATTTAGGAATCATATGACTGCATAAATAGTATTCTATCTTGAAAACTTAAGTTTTATTTAGTTCCTACTAATTATACTAGATGGCGCTACGGATATTTTAAAACTCGCAATCATAGTGATTTCATAGGAATTAAAATTCGTAGGAAGATATGTAATTTCTTGCTAAGGATAATTTATTTAATGACGTTATGTATATTAAAAAAAACTAGCATAATTTTATGACTATGTTACATATAGGAAGCATAGATTAAAAAAATTCTGCATTTCATTAATTCCTTTCAGATTTCCATTTACTGTTTATTTTTTACCAATATATAATAACAGCATAGCAATTAGGTAAAAAAGTAAAACACCTTCGTTAAAATCGTTTAGTCAACAAGAGGGATAAAAACGGGCGCCACCGGAGGATTATCTCAGGGCCATTAATCATCCCGCAGGGTATTGACGCTCCAGCTCTGCTCGGAGGTCTGAGTCTGTAATGCAGCGGATTATACGCCCGCCCTATCGATAATTAATTAACCATTTCGATGTACAATGTTCGATGTACATATTAGATGTAACAAAATTGGTATGTATACAGTTTTGTTCAAACGCAAACAAAGATCACATATCGCGAGCGGCTATCGTTAAATAAATAAAAAACAAAGTCGTGGAGGCTAACTAGTACTGGATACGGATCGTGTTCTTTGGTCCTACACCTGTATTGACAAACAGAATGACCCAGTACGCCGCGCTGTCAAATGGAACTAACATTCTACCGTTGGTATCGAGTGGTCCCTGCAGCAATTTTCGGCTGTCATATCATTATCGTTATTTCCTTTCCCTGTTCCCAAGTGAGTTGGAATCGTCGCAAATGCATGTAAACACTAGCCGCCTAATATCAACTCCCCTTGGGAATATTGTCAGGGGCTGTATAACACATTACACACAACTATTATTATATTACTTTTTATTTATTTATTATTATTTATTTATCCGTTAGTCCGACAACATGTCAATATTATACAATCGACAAGACACGCTTTTTAAAACATTGTTCTAGAGGACTAGCTACAAAGTCATGTCCATTGCAACTTAAATTGTTATAAAATACAAATACTGGTATGTTTACGTTCTCTTCATTTTCATTTTTAACAAACAAAAGTGTTTATAGGGTTCTCTGTTGGACACGGCTCGTCTCAGAATGAACAAGTTCAAGGACATAGTGTGCCACGTTGGCCAAATGCGGATTGGCAGACGTCACGTGCTTCAACACATTATGGAGAAATCGAAGGTGTGCATTTCCTCTCGATGTTTACATACATACATACATACATACATTTATCGCCACAGCATGTGATCTTTAATGTTAAAATGCACATAAGTTATATTATAATTATAAAGTAACGCACGCACGTATTATGCTATAAAACCGCTTTTCCACCCTTTTATAAGCATTGTTATGGCGCATTATTAAACAATGGTCATTAAAACGCATATTATTAGCTGTTTCGGGAATTGCGTGAGGTGTCTACAACATACGCATTGTACAATACTCGTACAACAGAGGAACCATTTTCAGTTTCCATTCATATGACACGATTAAGTTACGATTAAACTTAATGTAAGATAATGACTACACGTCCGTGTCGGGGCGGAGTAAGAATACATTCCTCGACCCGGTACGGGGTACAGGGTGTCGTAGAGGCGACTAAACCCGGCGCTGGCAGATAGAGTTATGCCACGGCTTGTCTAGGCTCAACTGCATGCCATATATGTAGGCGTACCGCCTATGGGAGCAGCGTAGGCGGTGTGAGAAGCTGTGTTCTGCGATCCCCAACCCGCAGCATATCGTTGTGATTATGGGCATAACCGATCACGGGAAGCCTGTGACCAGCAATGAACTACAAAAAGCTGATGATCGTGATGATGATGAATGACGTTACAATATATACATAACATGTACAAATACAAGCAAATAGTGAGTCGTATCTACATGTAAATTTACAAAAAAGAAAATGTAGGTATAGTAGAAAAAGTTTATGGTGAAATAAGAAAAAAAGTTTGTCCATTAAATGTTCCTATGTAAAACATTTATAAATAGATATATGATAAAGTTAATTACGGGTTTTATCTGCAATATTTAAGACGAAAGATCATGTAAATGGACCTTGGATAAGTACCAAATTATTCGAGCTATCCCAGGAAAACATATGTGAGTTAAACAGGTACAACATTAATAATATCTCGGGACATCTCCACACACGGCCATCTGATCCCAAAGTAAGCATCAACAGAGCTTGTGGTATGGCAACCAGACGGCTGATAAACTACATATATACATATACTTAAATAGATATATTTTTTTTACACCCAGAAACAGAACAAATACTTGTGATCATCATACAAATATTTATTCTGGGTGGGAATCGAACCCACGATCCCCGGCGCAACACTCAGATTCACTAACCACTGCACCAACGGGCCTGTCAATTTAATTAAAAACGATGCATGCGCATATACATACGAGTAGATACAGAGATACAGAATTTGCATACAACGTAATATAAATACTAAGAGAATCCTATCAACAATCGTATCAATTACAATTTTAATCCTCACATCATACATATGTCACAAATATCTCGTCATGTCGTTAGTTTGTCACAAGACGGCCATCGGACGGCGCGTCGGCGTCGGCGTCGTGAGTAACGAACGCACGTCTTGAGGGACCTGGAACGAGGCGCGACACATATAGAACTCCATTAGGAAGCAGACGTGTCATATTTTATATTAGGATGATGGTTTTCACCCGGATGTATATTTGTATACTCATCTGTTACAGCCCAAATATACATTGTCATATCTCGTTCTGTCCTGGAAACGATGCGTGTAAAGGAATTAGACATGTAATTTATACTTTTAAGTATATGTAGTGATATGTCCGGTATGTGAATTTAATTGGCTTGTGTTCCTACAAATGGGTAGATTTAAAAGACGTAGTAATAAACAGATAAGCAAATAAACAAATTAAAGAGAGGTAAACGAATAACAAAACAGATAAACAAATCACGCAACTGCAGCGGTAGTGGAAGTTAAAACAGTATTGCATGGACACTAAGCCGAGGTTACCGGCGCGTGACGTATTGTACTCTTTATGAGCATTGTAACTTTGTTGTACAAAGCATAATAATTCACTTGAAACGCTCTATAATAATACATATAATGTTTTGCGCTAAATATAACACTGATTTACAACTTTTGGAGGAAAATGTTCTATTTATACGGTGCATAAACTCGTATCTTACGGAATATTATAATATGGTAAATAATAATATGTTGCGTTACTTACGCTTACTCAAGCTAAAATTTAGAGCTTGTATTTGTTTCAACCGTATGTAAGGATTATCGCAATAACCCATCCAATTCTCAGAAGAGATCCATAGCCAAAAGTTAAACGATAAAATAGGTTGG